>JAAGNO010001381.1:76649-106280 GCA_033439905.1 Ceryle rudis | reverse complement strand
AAACAGGCTGCTGACTTCAGACAGTGCAGGGAGTTAGAAGAACTGAGCTGAAAAGTAAAATCACTGAACAGAATTAGCTCCGTTCTCACCCAAACTGGGACAGTTGTGCTTTTAAATGACACAGCCCTTGAATATTTGAAGTGGGTTTTGGCAATTCATGTGTGAATGTGTGCAGGTATTCTCTCCCATTTCCTCTTCAATAATAATAATTATAATGATAATAACAACAGTATATAATAATTCTAACCACTTATTTTATACTTAATACCTTATTAACACCTTGAAAATGAAATTTAGAGCGATACAGTTTAATATCATAAATAGTTTACATTAATAATTCATGTTTAGGTATCTGCCATTCTGCTATAGATTACCAGAGAACTCAGTATTGTGATTACCAAAGTAAACAATTAAATAACATTTCTTTTCAGTTTAAATGTGACATTTAATCATGAGGTGTTTGAGAATCCAGTTGTTATATTGTGCTGGCATTCCCTGGAAGATAACAACTAGATTGTCTTAAGCCTGTGTTGTGGTTTAACCCTGGCCAGAAGCTAAGTACCACACAGTGGCTTGATCACTTCTCCCTTCTCACTCATCCTGGTGGGATGGGAGAAAAAGTGAAACCAAGTAAAACTTGTGGGTTGAGAGAGAAACACTTTAAAAATTGAAATAAAATTAAAATATAATAACAACAATAATAATTGTAATAAAAAGGAAGACAACAAAAGAGAGAGAGAAATAAAACCCAAGAAAGACAAGTCATAACAATGCAATTGCTCACCACTCACTGAGTGATGCCTAGACAGTCCCCGAGCAGGGATCCACCTCCCAGCCAACTCCCCCCAGTGTATACACTGAACATGCTCTCGTATGGTATAGAATATTTCTTTGGCCAGTTTGGGTCAACTGTCCTGGCTGTGTCCCTTCCCAACTTCTTGTGCCCCTCTAGCCTGCTGGCTGGCAGGGCATGAGAAACTGAAAAGTCCTTGACTTAGGATAAGCACTCTTCAGCAACAACTAAAAACATCGGTGTGTTATCAACATTATTCTCATACTAAATCCAAACTACAGCACTGTACCAGCTGCTAAGAAGAAAATTAACTCATATTTCACCTGAAACCAGGAGAGTTTGGCTTCTTTTTTTTTTTTTTTTTGTAAAAGTAGATCCTCAGTTCATTGTCCATGACATTAATCTAATTTTTGCCTGCAGCACAATGTGTTTGGTCCTATTATCCACTACACATCCTTTTAGCAATTAAGATATTCCCAGTCAAGTATAATTGGCAAAATTATTTCTGTTGCTGCTGTCCCTTCTAATATGCATGCTTCTGACCACCTGGTATAAATGGCTGTTGAAATTGTAATAGTCAAGTTATCAGCTTTTTCTTTGCATATGGAATGATTAGCACAGCTTGTATTATGAAAAAAGTTAATCTTTAGACTCGTTATTAGTTTCATTTGCAGCATTAGCAAGTAAACCATAGCTCTAAGCCATTAATTTAAAAAAAAATATTAATTTACTTTGCATGTCCACATAATTCCATGTCACATTTAGTTTTTGGGTTTTTTTGCAGTTACGTAAGGTGCCAAACTCTTGCAGATTCCTGCTTTGTCAGGAGTTTCTCTGGATAACTATTTAGAATTGCATTCTAAGTATGAATGACAGAAACTCTTCCTATAACCATTTTCCAGAATACTGCTTTTGTGTGTGTTGTCTTCTTTCCTCTCTTTTACTGTTGTTTGTTTTGATTTCCTTAGGAAAAATCAGTTGAGACAATCTCTGGTGAAAGGGAAGATTGGAAAAGTCTGTACTTGACCCTCATTAGAGGAATTGATCTGTGTCGTCATGAGAAATAATTCTGAATATACCTTGCATTAATTCCTTACTAGAATATATTTTGGTCATGGGTGGGTAACTACCTTTGCTGTTTTCAATAAGTAACTCTTATAGGCTCAAATTCCTCAGATAGAAAAGTCCCTTCCTTCCAAAATTCTGCCAGTTTTAAGTGCAATATCAATCAGTTAAGTCTGGCACTTCAAGAGCGTATGATTATGCGTGACTGGCACTGTGAGGAAGCTATTATCAGTGGAAAGCATTGGTGTGGAAGCTGCCAATAGGCTGCCTATTGTTTCAGAAGGTCAGAGAAAACAAATTTTCAGGTAGTTTAAATTTAACCATAAAAAAACCTAGGTGTAAGTTTCTGGCCTTACACTCATTAAATCATAGAATGGTTTGGGTTGGAAGGGACCTTAAACATCGTCTAGTTCCCACCGCCCTGCCATGGGCAGGGGCATCTCCCACAAGACCAGGTTACACAAGGCCCCTTCCAACCTAGTATTGAACACATGCAATGATGGAGTAACCACAGCTTCTCTGGGCAGCCTGTTCCAGTGTCTCACCATTGCTGCTCATTATATGTTCATGACAGTTATAAAACAGGGCTCTCAGTCCCTCAACAACATGATCTGCTTTTTACTATTATTATTATTTAAAAGACAAAATATAGATGCATTTTCCAGTGATCTGAAAGCAGGCTACCTTTCAGCTTAAACTGGCAACCCCTGATATCCACCCAGGCTGGGGGAGGAAGTGATTGAGAACATCCCTGCCGAGAAGGACTTGGGCATGCTGGTGGATGAAAAGCTGGACATGAGCCAGCAGTGTGAACTCACGGCCCAGAATGCCAAACTGTATCCTGGGCTGCATCAAAAGAAACATGGCCAGCAGGTCAAGGGAGGTGATTCTGCCCCTCATCTCTGTTCTGGTGAGATCCCATCTGAACCAGTGTCCAGCTCTGGACTCCTGAGCACAAGAAGGATATGGACCTATTGAAGTAGGTACAGGGGAGACCACAAAAATAATCCAAGGGCTGGAACACCTCTGCTGCAAAGAGGCTGAGAGAGTTAGGGTTGTTCAGCCTGGAGAAGAGAAGGCTCCAGGGAAACCTTATTGTGGCCTTTCAGAACATAAAGGGGGGCTATAAGAAAGATGGGGACAAACCTTTTAGCAGGGCCTTTTCTGACAGGACAAGGGGTGATGGTTTTAAATGAAAACACTACAGAGAAGGAAGAGACTTCTTTACATTGAGGATGGTGAGACCCTGGCACAGGTTGCTCAGAGAGGTGGTAGATGCCCCGTCCCTGGAAACATTGCAGGTCAGGTTGGACGAGGCTCTGAGCAACTCTTCTAGTTGAAGATCTCTTTCCTCACTGCAGGGGAGCTGGACTAGATGATGTTTAAAGGTCCCTTCCAACCCAAACAATTCTAAGATTCTATGGTTATTACAGTATTTCAAGTTTGAAAAGATATTTATTGTATGGTACAATTAAAATGCAGAAGAAATATTAATACTTCAGCTCTGAAATCTTGAACTTTGATATCCTGCAAGAGGTCTTGAGAATGAAGGATATTTGGCAAGATGGGTTCTTATTCTAAGCCTATAGATATATATAAGCAAAATTAATCTAAGGATGCACTCCAATGGGCCAATACATATAATTTATCTTGATGTGTCTGAACCTGGCATGCAAACATCATGCAGCAGAATTGATAGAGGGATCCTTAGAAAAAAATGAAAAAAAAATCTCTTGTCTTGCATTCAGACAGCTTCTTGTTTCTTCCTTGTAATTACTGTATCCCTCTGTAGTTCCGTTGATTTTTTTGTTGCTATTGTTGTTTCCTTTTTCAAGTACTCCACTTTTACAACATGCCATACAAGAATTGTAGCTTGTTAGAAACAAATTATGCATGAATAACATGAGGAGGTTATTTTAAAACACCTGAAATACCGAAGATCTTGTCTCTACTATGTAAACACTTGCAAACATTCTGTTTGAAAGATTTTTTTATTTTTTTTTAACATATACGTCCCTCTTGATCACACAGCTTCAGCATCTTCCCTAAGGAAAGAGACTTTGTGTAAATTGTCAATGTGCTGAAGATATTCCTACAGACGATTACACATACTTCACAAACATTTTGAGAGACTAAATTCTTTCAAATATGATCTAAAGTATCAGAGGGATAAATAATCACATAGAGCTACATCTTGCCTTCAGATGATGGAGTATTTGGTCATATTTTGGTTTCACTTTATTAAACTTTTTGTACCACCTAAAATATTCTCACATTGTTATATGAATAATTTGTGCAGCTGTTACAGAAAAGGTGCTAGTTTAAGAAAAGAGACTTCTGTAAGAAGATAAGAGAACAAAGTCTGTGATGCTTGGTAATTTATTACCCCTACATGTTATTAAGGCACGATGTGGTTGATGTTAAGCTATACTGAAAATGATTCCTGTGTTTGTACTAGATCACTACTGTAAAAGATTCGGTCAACTTTGTGAGGTAATGGAGAGGGATGATAACTGATCAAAGTTCTTTCTGGTTTTAAATTACTAGCTTCTACAAAATCTTTCCTTCTGCTGCTTCCATGGGCTGTTTCTGCTTTCCTAAAGGGAGGATATTAGAGTAGGCTTAAGACAAGCAGATGCATCCTTTCTCTGGTGCCTTCCCTTTTGGATCACAGAAACTTCAGGGAGAAGCTCTCATGGCTCTCTGGAATGGATATCTGTAGTTGTGTGGAGCCACACGGTAGCATCTCTTCGTTTGCAGTGCTCTCAGAAGCGTAGTAGGGAAGTCAGCTGAAAAGGCAAAGCTTTGGATATCTGTCTAGGGGTTTCCAGATGAGCCTGGGACTGTCAAGGGGAAGAGTTCAGTGTAAAAACCTACTCACCATGGTCCTGCTTTACAAGTGATATTTTATCTGCAACAAGCATAAGGGGCCTGTGGAGATGTCTTTATCAGGGTTTCTCAGCTCTGTCACACTGGCAGAGTTGTCTTTCAAGGCTTTCCAGAGAATATGATATTTTCTAGTCACTCAGAAGCAAGTTATTGTTGGAGATAATTTCTGTTTTGTTTTTTACAGGTTTCTCTTCCTGACTATACCTTCTTATTTTCAGGGGAATAAATGTTCTTAAATTGTTTCAAACTGTTAAGCAGCTTCTGGGCAGACATGGCAAAAATATAGAGATATAAATGACTGCATCTATAAAAAACAAGTGTAGAAGTTATTTCGGGTCAAACAAACAAACAAAAGAAACCTTATGATGCTAGTTAATGGCAACTTGTAGCAATAAGTGTTGAATTCATGGATTGTATTCACAGATTTGTGGTCCCAGTTTCATTTAAAGTTCAAATGAAGGTATATTTTTAAATTTAGGTTTAAATGGTATTTCAAACTCTTCCCAGTGACAGTATCTCAACAAATTTTCTGACAAAGGTAGTTATCTAAAAAATTCCTGTCTCTGGGATTTGCCTGTTTATGCCATAAAATAGTATACCAAAGCTTCCATGATAAGGTCTTAATACAAGGCCAAAGGCAAAAACTTAAGAAAAGTGGAGAATTTGTATCTTAAATAAAAGATTTTTGCTTGCTGGTCATGCAGGATATCGGTGACAAAAATATAAAAATAAGAATAAAAAGTAGGTTAAAAAGTTATTTTGGTTTGTTTAGTTTTTCTTTCCTTGCTGTGAAGGTCCAAGAAGCTACAATGTCAGTCATTTACTCCTTTTTATTAAGAAACAAGGTGAAAAAGTAAGAAAAGAATGACAAGATGTCCTGGAGGAGCATGCTATAGTCAGGAGGAAAACCTTCATTACATTAATCAATAACTCTGGCATGTATGTCTTCTGTGAACATGCAATTTGGAAAAAAAAAAAAAAAAAAAAGATTTGGAACTAATTTTTTTGGGGTTTTTTTTTCTGTTTTCACATGACCCATGCTTATCGGAGATTAACAGTTTATATCAGTGCTAGGGGATAATGAGTTTCTACTGGAACCAGACTTGGACTTTTATAAACAAACCAATGCCCTGGCTGTTCATGGTTTACACACAAATTAAAATAGAATCAACCTTTTCTGTTTACGAAATACAGAGCTGCTAAGCACTTAAAAAGCTGAGCAACTTGTAATTAGCACTACTTACCAAAATCAGGCTTGTTTCAACTCATGGATTTGAGTTGTGTTATTGTCATTACTTTTTGCATAGCTGTACTTACAATTTCCTTTCTAATTAACTCCCATTTTTAAATAGTAATCACTTATGCTAAGAGAGGAAACCCTTGTTTTTATAAAAACCTTCTGTCACTAGAGGTGACTTCCTGAACCAAATGTATACAGTCACTTCATTGCCTTTAATAACTGTTCTCATGGGGAATAATTGCATTGGCACCGGAAATCTAAAGAAAGCATCCTAACTGTCGAAAAAGGAAATGACAAACATACTAAGCATGGGGTGCAGGCTAGCAAATAGGGCACTATCCTAAGAAGTCTGTATATTATTCTTTGGGTGCATTTTTTTAATCATGATTTTTCAGTACTCACTTCTGTAAATGAGAAGTTCCTAGGATGATGTAACGCTTACTACTTAGAGGACTGCCTACAACATAGTCAGTGAGAACCTTTTGATACCAGCACTGTTTATTTCCTCTTTTTCACCCTCTAGGTTAATAATAATTTAAAAAAAAAAAAAAAGGTCTTTATAAATGCTGTGTGAAACTAAATGTTAGTGTTTTCTATTTTAGAAGATAAATTAGCTATTTTCTTTATTTTTATGTGTTATGTCCACCACCTAGTGCATTTGCATATATTCTAGCAAGGTATTATATATGCAGTGAATCCTTTTTATTTTTTTTTTCCTGAGGAAAATACTATGCTGATTTTCTGATAGATTTTGGCAATAGGAAAGCTGTGGCAAAGAACTTATTCTCATCTTTGTAGATCTGCTCTTATCTTTATAGATTGAACAACGGCCTAACCTAAAAGCAGAATTGTTACATGAAAACAAGATGCTAGCATAGAATAATGTATGAAGAGATGATGATTTTGAAAAAATAACAAACTTAGTGATATGAGCTGCATTACAATCATTTATTGTACCACTAGTAGAACTTCTACTCCAGAACAGACTTAATACAGAACCTCAGTACCATCTCCTGTTTTGAGACCCTGATACAAGAAAGATTTCAATAAATTGGAGTGAGATTAGCAAAGATGCCCCAGGATGGTGTGAGGCTGGGGCACTTGCCCAGTAGTGAAAGGCTGAGGACTGGTTCACCCTGGACTGGGGGCGGCTTCAGAGGCATCTAACAGCAGCCCCTCAGTGACTTCAGGGAGGTTACTGAGGTGATGGAGCCAAGGTCTCCACAACTGTGCCTGGTGGGAGTAAAATGGACATAAACGGAGACATGAGATGTTCAGGCCGGATAGAAGGAAAAGCTTTTTCTCCCTGAGGACAGCACAGCAGTGGGATAGGCCATCCAGAGAGGCTGTGCATCACTGGAGTGCAAAACCTCCATCCTTGGAGGTTTTTAAAACCCAGCTGGACTAAGTCCTGAGAAACTGGAGGTCTGACTTCAGGTCTGACTTGGACTAGAGACCTCCTGTGCTTCCTTTCTGACCTGAGTGATTGTATAGCTCTAGAACATACTCTGCATACCACTTACTGTCTAGCAGATAATTTTAAGTTTTGACTGTCTATCTTGAATTTATAGAACAGATCCAAAATATGTTATGTTCAACGCAGATTATTTGGCAAAGATCTCTTTTTCAAGGAACAGAAAAATAATCAAAGCTATATGAGCTTAAAAATTGCAAATACATGGATATTTTCAAATAGTGTTGAGACATTAGACCACTGTCCTGCAATTTCTGTACCGTAGTTTGACAAGTACAGGGTTTTTCTTTTACAGTAGACATGACAGTCTGACCTGGTTTTAATTGTGAATTTCAGTGAATGTAGAATCTGCCTTGTATTTGGAGTGTTTTTTAGAGAAAACTTCCTTTCAGGTTAATATAATATGTTTGATTCAGAATTTTAATTTGTGTGAAGTGGATGGCCCATTTTTTTTTTTTTTCTTCTTAACTACTGTTAGGAAAATGAGAATTTCTTATTTTATTTGTATAACCTAGTACATTCCCTTTTTATTCTGTCTGCTTTCTAGATGTAAAGAAACAAAACTTGTTAGTGCTCAGTCTTTACTGGCAACTTCTGCTATTTTAATGTCCCAGATAAACTACTAATTTGAATTAGATTTTTTTTTTTTACATTGTTATAATTAGTGATGATGTTGTTATCAGTGGAATTCAGCAATGCTTGTGCTCCTGCTTGTTTGTATAAAACCCGTTTGGTTTTATATTCTATACAAACGAAACAAAACTAGAGAAAGGAAGAAGAACTGAGTTTACTTCATACATTGGTTATTAGCATCACGAAGGCTTACAAAGTTATGTGTTTTAGTACCTTTGAGTTCTGTTTTGCCAAACACCTTCAGCACGGAAACTGATTATTGCGTCAAATGTCATAAGAACTTCCATAAATGTTGCAGACTCTGCAAAGGTGTTTTGCATTATCTCATACAAATTACTTTTACTGACAGTTGGTTATTTTAACTTATTTCAAACTGATTAATTCCTAGATGTACTAACACTCCTGTTAGATCTTTGCTGCTGATGTGGAAATTTAGTTGCATATTTCTCAGTGATAGAGTGAAATAGTGATACACAGAGTCTCAGAATGACTGACAGTTCCAATTTTCTGTTAATTTGATTTTGGTGTGTTTAGGGATTGTCATATTATAGGTATGACTAGGTGTAGTAATTCAATTTATTCTTATATACACTGGTCTGTTTCTAAGTTGGGAAGGTTCAAATTAAATTAACGATCAGAAAAAATATTTTAAGAATTATGTCTGCTTTGTGAGTAATCTCTGTGGGTCTTCAGCTACTTTACTGAAGTACTTCTTGTACTTCAAGCTGGGTAGAAACATGAGTATTTAAAGGTCCTTTTGTGTGTATTTTTATCTTTGATGTATCCTTAAGTGTGTATAATCAAACACAGATGTACTGTCTCAAACTTCTAAGAACTGTGGCTTGAGTAACAATCCTTACTTATTTCTAGATCTGTTTAACTGCAATGCAAGTCAAATAATCATACTTTAAAACAGTTTTATTCTATTCAGGTACTAGGGACAGTACTTTCTTAATTTGTCTGCTTTGTTTTATAAATATTAACTGTAGAGATCACAAGTGAATAACTTTCTCAAGGTGACAATATAGGTGCTTGTCTTTTTTGACATCTGTTGACATAGTACCTACTCAGAATGCAATAATTTGGGCCTCAGCTAAAAAAAAAAATAAGAAAATAAGTAAACTTATTTTTTAAAATTTAACTATCTTACAAGAATTCTTTTTAAATACCTCAAGTTTTTAATGCATTTAATCAATAAGGATCAATTAGTTGTCAAGCACATCTTATGGTACATACCTGAACAGCAACTGCTCTAATGCTTTTTAGGCAGTGGAGATTTTTCTTCCTCCCACCCACAGATAACTACAGTGCAAGTACAGGATCTTCTTGTTCTGGGATGTTCTTCATGCTCTGATGTATACTCCCTTTTTCAGGGTGCTGGTGGTGGTGGTACATTGCCAACTCAGTGCAGCAGAAAAACAGCACTCAGTTGTTACCGATGTTACACTGATCAGGTGGGGATGCACTCCAGTGTCCCCAGGAAAAAACATGTATGTTCTATTGACAGGTGTTTGGTGGTATAAACTAACAGAGTACTAGTAAATCAGGTAGTTTCTGGAAATACAAATATTGTGTCAAGAAAAAAGGCAGCAATTTTGAATTTCTAAACCAATGTGTTTCTGTTCATGCAAGGGGCAACTATTTTCCTTCTGCACCACTCTTACTGATGGACTATTTTAGCTTCATGTTTCCTGATTTTAAATGTCTATCTTTTAAGGGGAGGTTCTACAGAGATAGCTCAATTTTTAATAGATGGTCTGGTGATGTTTCTACTGAAAGTGCGGCACCTGCTAGAAATACCTCCTTGCTTACAGTTCAGAGAAAGCTGGTACACAATATCCTGACTTCATTCTAAATCTGATTTCACACTCTCCAGTTCCTATTCATTGTTTTTCTTATTAACTTTAGATAAGATAGGAACACAAGCTAGAGGCATAGTATTTTCCCCAAGATTTCTCCCTCTGGATGTAATTTACTAAGTTTAATAAAAGCTAAATGTGAGAACAAATTATCGTATGTCTTTCTGTTATCGGGTCATCAGAAGTTTCTTGGAATTTAGCTTTTCCCCATTGTGTGCTTCAGATGTACTTTTTCAAAATTTCTGTTCTCTCTTCTTGATGCAGAGTGGGTCTGAACAGACCAGTGAAACTGGAGATGGACCTGAAAGCTTCCCTTGAGAGATGTCGACATCAGGTATTAAGACTAAGTGTGTCCTAGTGTTGCCAAGCAACAGCATAACACCTGCTTGTGCAGGAGGTTGACGCATGTGTATGGCACTTCACAGAGAGGAGAAAACTTTGCTGCTCTACACAGGATGCTGTGGGCTAATCATCATACTGTGAATTTACCCTGTGTGGTGATTAAGGCAGTTCTCTGTTGTGTAGTATCACTCTTCTCCAGTGGAGCACTCTCTCAGGAGCACATGGAGCAAATGTCACCACGCTCCTTGTACTTCTTAGTCCCTTTTGCCTTGCATATACTGATGAATTTTTTCTAAGCTTCATCCCAGTGACAGCCTGAAAGTCTAATTGGCAATATACTGCCTGGGGTCATGCTTTAGACTGGTGTGGCTCAAACACCACCCTCTTCCTCATTTTCTCATCTTCCAAAGTGAATCTAGGCCATCTCAGATGCATTTGGCAAAAAAGTACCTTCATGCAAAAAGTTTATTTGAAAATGCAGGGGGAGAAAAGCAAATATCACTAAATACCATATGCAGCTTATTATCTGGATAATGGTCTCTGTGTTAGTCTCACACTACCTATCTGTCTGGCTATCTGTCTTTCAGAAAGTCAGTGCTGTCATGTGCATGTCCATCTTTGTCAAGACTACCTTTTTTACCTTCCAGTAATAACTGGAGAATCATGAGCCTCTGCAGTAGTTAGGAAACTTTCTATTTCACAGCCTCAGGTAGTCTCAACACAACTGGCCCAAGTACATGAACAATAAAAGGATGTTTGTTGCTTTGTTTTCACTTTGGAAGGTACCAGTACTTTTCTAACATGGCCTTTTTTGTGCCTGTCAATATCTTAACAAAATACACGCTTTCTTTAGGAGGATTTTTGCTCAAATGCTGCAAAAACCTTCATAGGAGTGGTGCATTTATTTATACCAAACACTTAGTTTAATGCCATCTTCTCTATTCAAATCTGATGAAAAGACTAGTTTTGTGTGTTACTGTTTTTATGAGATTGCTATTTAAATTTTCTTTTTTATTATTATTATTTTTTGTAGTTGTGTTAATCTTGCATCATTTATTTATTATTATTTTCTGTAGTTGTGTTAATCTTGCATCATTTATTTTCCTGGCTATTAGCTGAGCACTTTTGTCCTGGCAGCCAAGGGCTAGTGGATTACAGGGACAGAGAAGCAGAAAAACCCTTCTGAAAAAGTTTGTAGCAAAATTGCTAACATTTTTCATAAACTGAACCATTTTCTAATTAAAACCATGCTTTTAAACTCGCTCTTTCTGATTGGAAGCTGATGCAAAAACTTCCTTCTCTGCTGTTAAACCAAACATACCCATGCTCTTTTGCACCAATCCTTGCCATCAAATACAGTTGTTTCATATCCTCATTTCCCATCTCCCGATCTACTTCATAAGGAATAATAGTATGTCCTTTGCTAACTCTTAGGTTATAACCATGTGACAGATGCTACTCTGTGAGAGCTAGCCTAATGCCCGAGACCTGTGCCAGCTATCTCCGTCTGAGGGGATTACTAGTGTAACCACAACTACTTGATGATAGGTGTTAACACAACTCTACAGCTTCCAGTACTGCACAAGCCTATATAGAAGTATCTATGAGCACAGGGTACATCTTTCTGCTAGTTTGATGTTCCCTCAGACCGTAGATTCAGTCATTTTCATCTGGCAGCATCTCTGATTCCTGGCTGCTGGTCCCTGTGTTGTGTCAGCACAAGAGTTCATACGGACATTCCTGGTCTCAAGCATTTGATGGCCTCATTAACTCTTACGCCTCATCAAAAGAAGTAAGAGCAAGTAAGAAAGAAGAAAGGATCAGTGGGAAGGGTTTATTTGGCTTCATTGCCAGTTTTTGCCAGGTTAAATTGACTGTGAAACTGTGACAGTAAGAATGAAATTAATTGAGACAGCTAACCTGGTCTGCTAGCAACCTTCTGCCATCATTTTATATTTTTTTGTACAGCCATCCTGTCTGAGCACACCAGGGCTTTGGGCTACAGCACTCTTCTTTTCTTGCCTCTGTCAAAAGAAGCAGCTGAAGCAAATTCTCTATTTTTTCATTGAGCAGTAGTGGTAAGAGTGGCTCATTGTAACCTCCTAAACAAGAGGTATGTGTTGTTCTCCTTTGGTTTTTCCAGGTGGAAAAATAAGATTTTTAGGTAATTTAGTTGCATCTGATTTTACCTGTCAGTTATTGTCCTCTTATTAGCTTAGTCCAAAGTGAAAATGAATAGCACAAAATCTTGGTCTCCTTTAAAGCCAGGTTTCTATATTCTGTTGCTAGGGATTTCAGGTCCAGGCAAGTCTTAAATCAGCGAAAAAGAATCTGGATCTGGAGAATAAGACTGAAATACTTATTTGGAAAGAAGTTCTGTTTTATTTTATTCTACTAGCAAGTTGTTTTTCTGTTTTATTTCTGCATGCACTAGTATGAGTTAAAAAGCAAACATATTCCAGTCTGAGGTGTCTGATTGAAATGTCTTGATATCATTTTGTGGGGACTATGAGTTCTGAACAGTAGTAAAATATATGATAAAGGGCAGAAAGAGGAAAGGGTTAGGACACAACTGACCTTACAGTTCTGTTGCACGCTTCCTGTAAGACCCTGCTCCTGTTTTTCATTTCCTTGCCTTGGCTTCCTGCCTGTTACATTACACTATTAAGACTTTTTACTCCAATTGCTCATTCAAGATTGCCTTTCCAGAGAACTGTAGTTCTAAAGTTCTGAGCCTCACAACTCATGAAATGTGAAAAATCATGGTTAGGGAAACCTCATATGGACATAGGATCTCTCATTCAATCTCTTACCTGTCTGTCTGACAAGGAAGTGAAAAGAATTCCTTATTCAATAAGTAAGACAATGGTTACTGCATTATTCTCAACAAGCAGGTGTGTGAAATGTTATAGCTCTCTCTTTATTTGGCAAGGAAAAAAATAAGTAAGTTGGATAATTCTGATTGAAGCTAAATGTGCCACTACTATGACAAGGCTGTTTGTTTGCTGCAGTCATCTATCTGCATGGTAGCTGAAGTAACTGCTTCTTTCCTTCACATTGGAAAGAGGATTGAATTATACAAGTGAAAAGCATGCTTGTTGTTTGGTGGTTTTGGATTTTTTTAAGCTTATTGTAAAATGTTCCTTCTCAACTGAAAAACAAGGCCAAAAGGACTTTATAGAACATTTCTCTCCTCTTTTCCACAAAATAAAAGGCCTCAAGGACTTTGTGTTAGTACTTTCCATTAAGACGACAATCAATATAATTTGCTTATTTAGCAAGACTCAAGGGAAGGCAGAGGATTGTATTTCCTGTAGCACACTAAAGCATCAGTGAGATTGTGATAATTGCTGTGAGATAAAGTGAGGCTAGTGGATTGTGTAAATTGGATGGGTTCATTTAAACTACTTAGGAGTGGCAGCTTATTACCTTTTGCTGATGATTCCGATTGTTCTCTATTTTCTTTATGTCCATTACACCTTCATGTAGAATCTGGTATGCTGGTGTTTATTTTTACATTCTTACTATTCCCTTGTTTTTTATTTTTCAGTGTGGCTGCTATATTATAATAACATAGGACAGCTATGTCATAAATTAATATCTCTAATAGTTAGACTGTCATCTCATCTTTGTTATTATACCACAAACTTGATAACACAATCGCATTACTAAAATTTTCAAGACAAAAATATAGGGGTTAATAATGAAATGAAGTGATAACATAACTATAATATTTGATTACTTTATAGTCCTTCACAGTATGAAGACTTTTAGAAATTATGGGGGAAATTACTTATCTTTATAGAATAACCAGTAAAAGAAACTTCGAAACATTGCTTTGTTAGGTTTCCCGACTAAGTAGTTAAATGCTATAATTACTTATATGTACTTATTTTAGGTTTTACTTCCAAGATAAAATGAGGATCTATCAGCCTTATTAATGTATATATGCACAGTTATAATAATAATAAAACAAGACCAAAACCTGCACTACCAGCTGATCTTGAGCTTCTGGGGTCCTGTCTTCACCCCACAATGTATGCCCACGTTAATGTGCCAGCATGTCTTCTCATGGACCTGGAGTTATCCATTCAAGAAGAAATTAATTTAGCTGGTTTTATATTTTGGCCAGATTATTTATTTGAAAGAGCTGATCATCTCATCACGTGTGGCAACTTTTCCCTAAGGGTAGGACTCTAGTGCCTTTATGTTTATTCCTTCCTAAATTACACTGCAACTGCAGTTTTCACTCTGAAATACAAAATTAATTTTAACAATACCTACAGTTCTAGTGTTCTCACTCATAAAAACATGCTGTGTGGAAAAGAAACAAGGATCACCAAATGAGAAGAGAAGTAGCTGGCTAAATAGAAATGGATAAAATCATGACTCTTCTTGAGTAGATGTTGCTTCCATGGAATCAACAACATCTCAGTTTCTGAACTTGTCATACATATGTAAATTATGTCAGAAAAATTGCAGGCAGAAGAAATGAACATATATTTTTTAAAGTGTGAAGAAGGAAAAATTCTTATTGACTAACATTTTGGAACTATGTAATCTAGATTGCTTGGATGAGCAGTTTTTGAACAGCAGTTGCACCTTAAAAAAAAAAAAAAAAGTGAGAAAACATTTTCCTGGTGTTAAGTGCAATTTCTAAAGAAAACTCCATCAGAACAGATCTCAGCTATTTTTATAGTACCAATTTGGCAAGCAGGATACTTGCACAGAACTCAGATTTCTGACAAGTTTTATAGTTTTGCAAAACAGGCAGTCATCCAGCAACACTTAGGGCCAGAATTTCAGGTGGAAGTTTCCCATTGAGTGTAACAACCTGCCATACAGAACATCACATTTTTTATCAGGATACCTCCTGATGTGTGATGGAGGTACAGTGTGCATTTCCAGGTCCTATTTTCAAGGGTGGTTCTGATCTGCCTGCACTGCTCCTGGGGGTAACACATAGTAACTTGCTAGGCAGAGCTGTTCCCTTTCAGAAGGGTTTGATGCAACATGTTACAATTTATTTTCAATGCAGGATAGTTCCATAGCAACATTTATAACTTGTATTTATGTATACAGGTATACATGCATGTGTATGACCACATAGGTGTAATTCCTTTTGTTTCTTTGAAGCTCTTTGGCTCTATGTTCTCTATACATTAGAACCTGAAGTGAAGTTACAGTTTGTTGTCTACATGCTTTAATATGGAAATATGACTAATTGGATAAACTCATGCCTGCAGGTATCTTTACCACACTTGTTTCTTTCTCCACTGTAAGAATAAATAGAGAAATAAATAGACAGGAGCCTGTTCAGCTTTGTTAAGTCTTTCCTGCTTTTTTTTTCCCCTTTAGAAAAATTGGAGATGATGTGTCTGTGGTCTGAAATGACTAAGACTAGATTCTATTGTGTTACTCATCTTTTAGCCCCTTCATATATTGTTTTATTCACCACAGTTATGGAAAATATATCATTATAATGTGTTGTCATTTCAGGATGTAAATGTATTGTGAGATGAAGATAAACAATACTACATGCTGATTATGAAATACAGTTAGGAGAAGCTTTTATTCTTAACACAAAACCAATTATTTTGTTTGCCACAACTTGCCGAAAGGAAACTATTGTTATTATCAGAAATCATGAGTCGAGATGACACATCAAGAGCTGTGAGTTTACAGTGTAATTGTGTGTGACTTTTTTAATTACAAAGACCTTTCCTATTTGCTCCTTTCCTATTTCAGTGAGGTCCATTTTTTTTTCTCTAACCTGTTCTCTTGACTTTATGTTGCATCTGTGACATATTTTGTTGGGAAGTTTTAAGAACTAAAGTCCAGTTTCTCCCTTGTGATTAAGGGTGTCTGGTAGCACTTTGAGATTTAGGAAGCCTCACTACTCTAGAAACTGGTTTTGCCTCTGCAGTATCAAATGGTTGTTATGGGAACCACAGTTCTAAAGTTACTGATTTTTCATTATTAGTGGAATATCACATTCAAGACCACTCGCTCTTTGCAGTAGCTTGGCCTTATTTTAATACAAAGAAAAGTGAGGAGGAAATAAGATGCTTGTCTTCTTTTGTTTTGTTGGTTGGTTGGTTGGTTTTTAATAATGCTCCTGTTAATACCCCATTATCAAGCTATATTCTCACCTGTCATAGTATGTCCTGCCCTGAAGCATTCCAGAATTGAAGCTGGAAGGACTAAGGTACCTGGTAGGCGAGTTATGAAGTAGAGTTTCTGTGGGGGTGGAAAGAAACCTCGAAAGCTGGATTTGAAAGAAATCTGAAAGGAATAGTTAATCAATTCTCCTGCTCTGAAGCAAACACAGTGTGCCTAGAACTTCAGTAGTAAAGTTTTCTCAGTGTAATGTATTACAATGTTTTTCTTTTCCAAGGGTTAGACTATTTGTTTCCATGTCATCTAATTTAAATTGCTCTTATATTTAATCAGATGTGATCTTATTGGTCATTCTAATTTACCTTCTCTATAGCAACTTCATTTGAACACTGTTCTGTATACAGCCTCTATCTTCTGTATTTTTTTCCCCCTAAAACAAATCAGATTTTTGAAATTTTTCTCACAAGATCTCTTTACAAAACTGCTTTTAATTTTGTCCCTTGCACTTTCTCCCAGCTATATATATCCTTACTGAAAAGTAATGCCACAGTTGGACACAGATATTTGCTGAAAACTTGCGTTTCATGAGTAAAGTGATTATTTCCTATGTATATGAATGACAGGTCCAAAATTCAGTACCAACCACTGTTTTGCAAAATCTTTCTGTTACATTAGTAGTTGTAATTCAGTAGTGATTGCCTACATTTACATATTTATTTTTCAATTTTCCCTGTTCCCAAAGGCTTGATTTTATACGCATTTTATGGTGTTCTTTGCTAGCTTGTTCTGGCCATCCTTACTTCAGCTAGGGCAGAGCAGCAACTGAATCAGGCGGGACTCACTTTACTTTGAGGTGAGGTTCCTTCCCACCAGAATCCCAATCACCTTGCTAAAATCTTCCTTTGCCATTCTATCCTAATAACAAAATACAGTGGTGATGTAATTGAGAGCTAACATGCTGTAAAAAAATTGCTCTGTGTAACAATATTCCACAGCTTTTTGTTTCTTTTTCTGCTTTTATAAAAAATGTTGAAATACATTATGAATTACAGTCTTAAAGCTGTTACTGGAATCAGGAGGCTGATACTGATCTTAAAGCCAGCCTTGCCAAAATTAGTACTTTCATCCAGATCAGCTCACTTTGGCAGTCCTACACCTAGCTTTGAAACACAAGTGGAGGAGCAACACAGACTAAAGCAAGCAGTGAGGGTTAGCAATTGTTTTAATCTGGCATTGGCAGAAATATGGGCAGCTAAGTCTGGTTGTAATAACTCTGTGCTTGATTCCATTGATCTTGGAATGAAGAAATTTTTCTGAAACCAATACATTTTCAAGATCTCTGTTCTACTGGTCAAGCTCTGGAGGGATCTGGCTATCAAAGTTACACACCAGGAAAAGCCAAGCTCTGTCCTGCTTTTATTATTCCACCACATAGTCTTTAATTTAGTAAACAGTATAGTTTGTAGTTTCTTGACTGAAAGTTCCTTCAATACAGATCGATGGAGCTGCAAGAGCAGCTTTCCATTACAAGATGAAAGGAAAAAACATTCTTCTTCATATCATCCACTATTAGCCACTGTTATAAAAGGGTCTGGGTAAATCTTTGATGCTATTAGGCCATAGAGGGAAAAAAATGTAAAAGTCTTGTTGAACTGATCTCTTAAGAGGGACCTATCAGTGTTACATAAGTGCCAAAGGAATGTGGATATATTTATGTAAATCATGGGCAATGCAAGAAAGGAGCAAGAGAGCCCCACTTGCCACTTACCACACACCTCTCTGTAAGTTACATTATAATATTTATGGATCAGCTAGCTTCTGAAATAAGTTAATTATTTAACAGCTAGTATCTCTGCAAACTATTTGTAATGCAACACAATAATGGCTGACTCTTTCTTCAGACTAAATAGAAGCTTCTTTTTCAAAATTACCAATGTGTCAAAGCAAAGATAGCAGACTGAAGCATTCCTACTAAAAATACCTCTATTGCAAACAAGTGGGGTGAAGTATAATGATTATTTGAGGAAGAAGGCTAAACAATTGTCTAAACACTAGTATTTACTGGTGGTAAAGGGTAGTAAAAGGAGGCTCTGAAAAGAAAGGACTTCAATGTCATAGACTTTTTTTTTTTTTTAAATATGGGGGATGGTTTGGGTTTGGGGTTTTTTTGTGCCAGGTGTAACAGAAATACTTTACTGAAGGCTGATACAAAGTGATGAAGGATAAACCACAAATGTCCATGGAAGAAATGTAATAGAGTAGGCATTGCCACCTGATGACTAAAGTATACTACAGCAAGAAAGGCAATTTTATACAGAAGAGTTACTAGGCAGCAGTAAGACGTACAAAATCGTAATTTCAGATACTTGGAGAATGTGTCCTGCCAAGTGTTATTTGCTGTTTATCTGGACTTTAATAGCAATACAGCCCAACCAAATTCTGATGCTGGCCAAGAGTAGGGTTGTTTTCTGTTGTGAGTTTGTTGGGGGTTTTTTTGTTAGTGTTTCACTTCACAGATTTTCATACTTCTAGAGCAGACATCCCAGAGTATTGTTCCTAAAATAATGGAAGTTACTGATTCTAGGCCGTTTGATCTGACTTGCTAAAGGTCAGTGGAACTGTGACAAGACAGTAGTTACTTATGACCTGATGACAGCTTAGCAAGCTACTGAATACATTGATAATGCACTCATAGCAGGCAGGTATTAGGACTCTAAGAGTTCATAATCACATTCCTTGAAATATCACCCAAGAAAACAGAGTTATGGAGTTGTGGAATGAAGAAAAATGACCAGTTAGCTTGACTCTGTCTTGGAGCCTTGAAGACAGACAGGGATTACATACTACTGTTTGAAAACCAGCTAAACAACAATAAAGACCTTACAAACAACAGGAAAAAAAACTCCTGTGAGATTTTTATACTGTAGAAGTGAAGCTGTGATGTCAGGAAATTATTATTTATTTATCTATCTATCATAAATAGTTTATTTATTTCTTATAAACAGATAAAAAATTTCATTTCATCCTTATAGTTATGTCTCTATTTACCTACTGCTAAAGAGAAATAACAGTTTCAGCCACTTAGTATTTCTTCTAGAAACTACTGAATTCATTTTAATTTGAATGATCATATTCTGGTTCAAAGTATAATATTTTATTGTGGTGAAATTAGAAATTAATAAACTAAAGTTTATTTGGAGCCATAAGTCTAGATTTTCACTAATGTATTGGGTTTCCATGGCAAGGTTTTGGTAGCAGGGGGCTACAGGAGTGACTTCTGTGAAAACCTGCTAGAAGCTTCTCCCATGTTGAATAGAACCAATACAACCAGCTTCTGGCCAAGGCTGAGCCCATCAAGGGATGGTGGTAGTGCCTCTCTGATAACATACTTAAGAGGGGGGTAAAAAGAACTACATAACAGTAATTCTAGCCATGAGGGAGGAGTGAGGATATATGAGAGAACTGACTCTGAAGAAACCAAGGTCAGTGAAATAGGAGGGAGGGGAGGTACTCCAGCCTATATGTCAACATATATAAAGGGCAAAAGTAATCACTACAAAAAGCATGGTCAAATATGAAATAACCAAATTCACTTTATACAAGAGAGAGAGGACAAAAGCCTTCTTAATTGTTTGCTTGTCATAGTAATTATGGAACTTTTTGGTTTTTTAAAAGCTTGGCCTAAATGTACCACTTAGCTGGACGCTATTAACAAAACAAATATAAAAGCTTTCAATTGCTGTGTTCAAATTCAAAATGTGAGTGCATATTAAATAACAAAGGTATTAATAATTTTTTTTTCTAATTTAATAATCACTTCTATTTAAAGCAGCATTAAAAGCCCTATTTTTTGTAATTAATGATAAAATTTGAAATGAACTGCATCATAACACATTATTTCTCCAGAAGCTTCCTCAGTCTTAGTTGTGTACTTAATAATGTAATAATTCCTTATAAACATATTAGTGTTATAAGACTAGTGGGTTTTTTTATAAAATAGAAGGAACTGAAAACTCATTTATCATTATAATCTTATGTAAGATTTTCTTTCTAATTGTTCTGGGAATTTTGGTGGGGTTTTTTTGATTGGACATCATCTAAACAGGTTTTGCTTGATATAGATAAACTTCTGCACTAATTTTGGACGTAGGGTTTTTCACTACTTTTTGTTTTACAACGTCTTTTTCTTAGTCCCTGGTTTAAAGAAATATAAAGGGGTGTGGTTTTATTTTGCATTAACCATGTCTTTGTCTTCTGTGGAGAATGGCCTTGAAAAGGGATGTCTTTTTTTCCCCAATGCATTATAGATTACAGTATCTCAGGATTCTCTGAAAACCTCATGTGGAGAACCATGTGGACATCATTGACAGCTCTACTATGTTATTGGACTGCCAGCTGCTCTTCGTGCCTTTCTTGCTGGCATGTTGTTTTGCTCTCAGCAGGAAAGGACTTGAAGCAAGAAGCAAAGAAGTGTTTCAACCATGTTTTTTGAATTCATTCTAATTGCATTTTTGTTCCTTGTGCTAGATTTTTTTACTACCTCACTTCTGGCAGAACACTATAATTAGTGGCAACTGTCTTCTGATGTTGTTCATCCTGCTGATATTATATTTTTTGTTTAGTTCCCGCTAATAACCTAAGTTCAGTAAGATGCATCATGGTAGTATACAAATGTGCCTTGATAAGATACTTGTGATTTCATTAACTTAAAATTTCTTTATAATATATGCTTTGTTGAATTTTATTCTTATCAGAGTTTATCATTTCCCTGTTTCTGGTCATTTGTGTTTATAATGTAAGTGGCCCCATTAAGTACCTACAAAGGGTTCAAAAAAATTCACAAATAATATTTGATTGAAGTTCAAAGCAAGGATTCTATAAAACAATGTATTTCACACATTTGATAAAAATATTTTTTAAGTCCAATATTTCATATGATTGATTTATTTATTGTCTATACATCAGTTTTATGCAGGTACGATATGAATGCTGCCCCAAAGGGAGGATGAGCAGAAGAAGTGAACAAGGGAAGAAGGGGCTTGCAGTACTTGCACGGACTAAGTTTATCTGCTTCTGAGAGTTTAAAGTGATTTTCTTAAAGTCAGAGAAAAAAATGAGAAATGGAATTCAGAAATAGCTTCTAGAGTCTTTATTCTTACAATTTTTTTTTTTTTTTTAAAGTTTTTCTTTCTGAAAAAGGAAGAAAAATACTGAAAACCTCTTGCTGCTTGTATTTCTGATCAGGAATTTAATCTATTTTTTTGGTTCTTAAACCCAGAATATTGGTCAATTCAAACATTTTAGTTACATTTAGACTTTATTTCATATCGTAGAATGGTAGGGGTTGGAAAGGACCTCTGGAGATCATTGAGCTCACCCGCCTCTGACAAAGAAGGATAACCTAGGCCAAGCCACACAGGAACATATCCAGGCAGGGTTTGAAAGTCTCTGAAGAAGGTGATTCCACAGCCTCTCTGGGCACCTGTTCCAGTGCTCCATCACCCTCACAGGAAAGAAATTTTTCCTCGTCTTGAGGTGGAACTGCCAGTATTCCAGTTTGTGACCATTACATCTCATCCTATCACAAGGCACCAGTGAAAAGAGACTGACCCCTTCTACTTGACACCCACTCTTCAGATATTTGTAAACATTAAGATCCCCTCTCAGTCTTCTCTTCTCTAGACTAAACAGGCCCAGGTCTCTCAGCCTCTCCTCATCAAAGAGGTGTTCCAGTTCCTTAATCATCCTCTTAGCCTCCATTGGACTCTCTCTAGTATTTCCCTGTCCCTCTTGAACTGGTGAGACCAGAACGGGGCACAATACTGCAGATGTTGTCTCACTAGGGCAGAGTAGATGGGGAGGAGAACCTAACTTGACCCGCTGGCCACACTCTTCTTGATGCACCCCAGGATACCATTTGCCTTCTTGGCCAAAAGTACACATTACCATCCCATGAATAACTTATTGTCCACCAGGACTCCAAGTTCCTTCTCTGTGAATGTGATTTCCAGCAGATCTACCCCTAAGCTGTGCTGGTGCATGGTGTTATTGCTCCCCAGGTGAAGGACTCTACACTTCCCCCTGTTGAACTTCATGAGGTTCCCCTTTGCCCAGCTCTCCAGTCTGTCCAGGTCAGCACAGCCTTCCAGCATATCAGCCACTCCTCCCGGCATTATATAATCCGCAGACTTGCTGAGGGTACACTCTATCCCTTCATCCAAGTCACCTTGATGAAGGTGTTGAACAAGACTGGACACAGTACTGAGCCATGGGGAACACTGCTGGTTACAGTTCTGTGCACATAACAATACGTGTTGGGGAAACACAGCAAGACTTTTGAAGGTTAAGTGGTAAAGGATTGAGACAAGATTTAAACTAGTTCATAATCTGTCATCTGTACTATCTGTAAATTCAGTATATATTATGCTGGGGCTCGTCACTGAAGGTTTATCACTGACATATTTAAAGGCCATAATACTAGTCTTCTTAGCCCTCAGGATTTATAGTATGAAGTGCTCTGTATCAATATACAATATTGTTCTTTTATGCAACCTACTGCAATGTGATATGTCCAGGTGCATTAGTATTATAAGGAATATTATAGGGAAGCTTTACAATGTGTCATAGTGATAAGTACACATGAAGGAAAACAAAGGTGGAAGATATGAGGATATAGTAGAAGGAGGAATATAAAGAAAAGATCATAAATTAGAAGCCCTATGGGCAAAGAGAGTCCACTGTAGCTGGTGTAGACTAAGTTTCTCTGCTTCTATATTCGACTGACCACTTTTTATCCTTTTTGACCTTTGTTTTGCATGTTGTAAAGAATAATTTAAACCTCCATGCTAAGAAATAAATGAGCTTGAAAAAATCTGCTTTCTCTCATCAGTAAGTGGTTTTAATTTTGCTGCTGAAGAGAAATTTGATATATCTGAGGTATTTAATTTGTTTTCTAGTATTTCAAATTAAATTGTTTTTATTATGGCATGTCTTCCTTTAGCAAATGGAAGTGGATGAGTGTAAGAGAATTATTTACTGTCAATTACAAAGTCTGAGTGGCATTACTGGGTAACCCACACAGCTAGTAAAGTCCCCAAAGTAGGAGAACATTATATTAAAATTGGCATCTGCCTGCACTAGATTTTTTCTGTTCTACCTTTCACATTAAAAATACAAAAGCACAGATGAATCCAATGAATTAAAAATAAGATGCTCATTTGGAGTCAGAATGCAGATCCAATAGGTAATAAATTTCAAGAATAATTAGATGAAATTTTGTCCAGTTTAAAACCTTAGGAAAATATTTCATGTTTATGTTTTTATGGCATCTTAACTCTAGCTGCTGTCAGATTAATCCACAAAGCACCTTCTTAGAGAGAAAACAAAAAACCTGATTGCTTTCAGATATGGTTTTTAGTTATCTGTTCATTTTTCCATTTATTGCTTTAGTTTCATTGGTGGTATTACTGTAGCGAATGATTTGTCATCAGAAATGGAATCTTATGCATAAAAAATCTGATTGTCAGCTTCAGGAGGAAAAAAACACCATTTGATTATTTAAGGATTTTTTTATAGATTTGGATTAATTCTTAGTCAATTTCAGCAACATATAAAACTGGAATGATAACATTTTCAGAAAAACAAACAAACAAATAAACAAAAAGCAACACAAAACCTCCCCCTCCAAAAAAAACACAAAATAAACCCCACATCAACCATCTCCCAAAGAAACAGAGCCTGTCTTGATTTCCGAGGTTAAGATAGTGGCAGTTCCACTCACCTGTCCTATTCTCTGTGGTCCTAAGAGACAAGGAGTCAGCATGGAAATATTAGATTAGGGAGATGCAGTCAAAAGTGTTATAGAGTCATCTTTCCAGAGCATGGAGTGTGGTTTATTGAGGTATGTTAATGACCAAAGAGAATGCACAGCACTCAACACACCTGATGAGTGCAGATCAAGTAAGAGCAAGCTATGCCTTATAATTTAAAGGCTAGTCCTGTTGGCAACACTGAACCATCTACATAGTTTTGTCAGATGTTCCATTCTTATTTCTGGGACTTAAGCACATGATATTTGGTCAAGTTATAATGGAAAGATAGTACCATAGCAGAATATTCTAAGAAGTATATTGAAAATTACATTGTACTTGAAGGAATAACATTTGCAGATCCAAAAATTATTTAGGTTTTTAGTTAGTGTTTGAGTGTAAAGCAGGATAAAGACTTTAATTTGTGTGTAACTGAAATAAAATTCAGGAACTATTTTTAAAATAGGGTGAATCTTATGGGTTTTATAGGATAGCTTCTGTGCTATCCCACTGGAAACTAGAAAATAAACTTTTAATGTCAGAATGTAACCTGGGATCAAACTTATACTATAGGGAGATTTGAATCACAGTTCATATTCTCTCCTTGAAATTGTATTATTTCAACGTGAGCTACTTGCTCTGGACTGAAAGCAAAACTTAAAATTTAAATTTTTTTATCCATATCTAATTTTTTTTTTCTTTGTTTTTTTTTGTGAAGATCAAGGGGGCATGGAAATAAGAAATGTTCCATCGTTACATATGAGGCATTAAATTCCTAAGACAAGATAATAAAGGTAAGTAACATCTATAAAAAGAAGGAAATATGGTAAGTTTTTGTTGCTAGTCTCAGGTTTTTCCATTGATTTTCTGGTTTTGGAAGCTTTTCTTGTGTATTAAAACTCGGATATTTTTCACTGAGTATTTTCTGCTAATATATTCTAGCGAGTCAGATAAGATGAAAATAATTAGTATTTGAGATACTGTGATTATGCATTTGCCAATTAATACCTGAGACGAACTCTTCTTGGTTTTATTTATAAATTTCTGAAGTTATGTCTTGCATGCTAAAAGTAATGCTTCTGAATCATGTTCCCTTTGGTGTGGAAAAGTCAAAAGTTAAACAGAGGAAGACCAATAGATAAATTCTAACAGAATAAATTGCAGAGTTGAATTCAAGCAAACACTGAGGTTGTGATTCAATAAAATGTGTAAATGTTTTATTGATTTGGAACCTTAACTTTGGAAGGGTAAAAACTGAAACTTGAATTTTTGACTTCTGTAGACAAAATCCTTTTAGGGATATCATAAAATATAAGACAGAGAGTACTTTATACTGTAGAAAGCAGACAAATAAATGTGGAGCATAATAATTGTGTTTAAAATACTGAGCGGGTAATGAAAACTAGACTGAAACTCATAACTCAAGAAATAGGAAGTATGGTAGTTCTTTATCTCTCGAGATCTTCTTAATTAAGACTGATTTAAAAGATGTTATTATTCAAAAAGGAAGCTGTGCAAAATCACTATGGGCTTCATAGCTGCAAAAATTCTAGATGATTGTAAAGGCCCCTTCTGGCTTTAAAAATCTGTGCTCATGAACAAAGAAAAAAGAACTTTCAAAGGTGCAAGACTCACTTATTGTCATTTATCTGTATAAAAAAATGCCAAAGAGACTCATTGATGCTAAGAATTTAGATTAAAATAAAAGAAAAAAAAAAGGTATAACACTTGTATGAATCTCAGAAACATTAAGAATTTTACTGCAAGTTAATAGTAAGAAGGAAATGTTAAGCTTTAGAAACACATTTACATTTTGAAATGTAACACTCTGAGCTCAGGATAAGAATAATTTTAGACAGCTAAATATATTTATCCTTTGCCTTAAAGAGTAGCCATAGAACAGTGACCAGTGAGCTCTAGGAATACATATATTCATATGTGTTCATTGAAGAAAAATACAAGAGATAATAGTTCAAGGACACTGCAGAATTCATAAAGATATATGTTTTCTTTTCTTCTATTTTAATGAATACAGAGCCAGACACTGCCAATGACAAGATCCTAGATTTAATTAACCTTGAATATTTTTTACAGCTAATTCATATTTTCTTATGACAAAGTTACTCCATCAGAATACAAACGCAGCAACTATTGTTGCTTAACCACCTCCTATGATTTTAGCCAAATCAGTTACAGTTTCACAATAAATCAGTCTGATAGGGTGAAATATTTCATTAGCCAAAAAACCATTTACTTAGTAAAGGTTGTGAACCTCTTTAACCCAACTTATATGACAGCATATTTAAAGCCTTCAGTAAAGAGATGATGCTGATATTAAAAAAAAAAAAAAGTTATAAATATGTTTCCGAATAATCCATAACATTCTTGTTTCCAAATAATCCATAACAAATCAAAAAACAATTTTAACTGTTACATTTACATATGAAAGTGGTTTAGATATGTTTAACTTTTTTTTTTTTTTTTTTTTTTAAATGCCACTAATGAAAAACAAATAATAAGCTCTAAAAGCCTCCATGGTGCTCCTGCACTACTCCAAGTGAGCCATAGCTTTGATATGTGTCTACATCTTTGAGGAAGAACTTCTGAAACAGAGAGAAATGATCTTTAGGGAAGGTTGAAGAAAAGTAAGACTTCAAACCGCATCTATTTCCTATATACCATGTCCTCCCAGGGTGTGGTCTTTCCATCATTTTTGCTGTTACTCTATTAAGCTTTATTGGCCTGGGTTGTAATGAACTTTACAAAGCCATTCTGGAAATAGCCCTCTGACAGAAGTCACCCAGAGGCTTTGATAACTGCTCTGGAAAGCAGGCTGGGCAAAGCAGCAAGGTAGTCATCCTCTTGACACTCTTTTGGGACCAGCCTGCAATAACACATGGCAAACAGGGTGTAGAAAACAAGACCGGTAAATATTTGACTCCATCACACGTATTACATGGAAGGGAAGTATTGATATTTCTTGGTTCTGTACCTCAGGTCCTTAATAATGACTGATTCAGCAGGTCAGTGTCTTTAGGTTATTGTCCTGCTCCATTTACAGGTGGGTAGCTCTACATTCAAAAGTAGTGCCCTTGTAGACTGAAACAAAGAATTTATTTATCTGGATATTAGCAGTTTACAATGAAGGTAGAAGCATTTTGAATGATGACTAAGTTCCTTCACACACGTATACATAATGTAGATCCAAGTCATCAGCACAAATATTTAACAGGATAAGGCACAGCCTTTCATCTAGACTGAAAAAAAGAAGATAGATATTTCACAAATAAGTGAGGTAGCTGCTGCGCTCTTTGATATCAAAACACTGTAATCAAATACTATTTCTGCAGTCTGACTCTATAGACATCATACCAGAAAGCATCACCTTGCAGGTTTTGTAGGCAGAGGAACACCTGGTTTATGATTCTTCCTAGGGCATGAGGACCTAGCTTCTTGTTCTTTTTGCTGTTGTATACTTAGAAACTGACACATAAAAATTCTCGGGCTTTTTCCAGTGGTGTAAAAGAAAACGGAGATTTGTTTCTTGGAAGATTTCAAAATCCATTTTAAATATTGTTCATGACTTAGGAAAGTACTTTGTTCACAGATATCGGAGGTGACCTTGCTTGTGTTTAGTATTCAATAAAGCAGCAATACATACACAGCTTATAGAGCCATATGCTGTACATGCTGATATGCTTCTAGATACAGCAAATCTTTGTATCTGGAACACCAGGCAATCAGAACTCCCTAAGTCTTGATACATACAGTAGTACCAAAGAAGTAATTATAAAAAAAACTCCAAAACTAACCAAACAAAAAAACCCAAGCAAACAAATTCAAGAGTAGTTAGAAATTATTAATGCAAATATTATATTCATAGAAATAGGTTAGACATTTTATGACTTTTTGATAAATATAAATAAATATTTTCAATAAGATAGTGGTTAAAAACAGTAATACAAATAAACCAAAGCCTACAGCACTGTTTGCAATGAATCTTAGTTCATATATCCAGAGTGGTTTAACTATTCATTTCTTTAAAATTAACAAATGTAACATTTTTTAAACCAAGATATTTATGAATTGTTGATACAATTTAAAATCGATTCATTTTATCAGAAAATGATGGTCCTTAGATGCTTATCTGGTTTTAGACATATACAGATCTGTTTTTATTTCAAATTTATTAGAGTGATGGTGATGGAGATGCATCTTCACAAAATAGGCAACTCTCTGAAAAGGTTATCTTTGTGATTGATATACTTAGTGCTATAAAATGTTAAAATGTGTGTATGATTATTAAAATGGTTCATGCTTATTCTCAAAATTCGTAGCTCACATATAGGGCAGGGAGATTATAAGTAGCAAGCACATTAATGTTTCTGGGAACTGTAGTTGTATAAAGCAAATGGAATCCGTGAAGGCAGCTGGGTAAAAGCTTATTAGTACATTGGGCTTTAATCACAAAAAACATATTTAGCTTTTGTTAAATGAATAGTAATGTAGTAAGTAAATATGCTGATTAATTGGTCTGACATTTACATTTCATGATGACATATGAACGAGGGTGACAGGCTCTTGTGAGCTGTTTTAGAGTTTAGACTGGGCTGATTTAAGCAAGACATTTCTACTGTAGCTGTGATCTAATAGCGTAGAAGTGGTGGTGGTGTCAAAGTTAGAGAACAAGATGCTCCAGCATCTTCTGTGGAAGAACTTAGCTTTTGAACTTTCCCCAAGATGTGTGTATAGCTTTTAATATTAATTTGGTCATCTTGTTCTTCAAAGAAACCCCTGTGAGTGAATGAGAGTTGATAAAAATCACAGTAAGCTTTAGTTTTGCAGAAATGCTTCTGTTACAATAATAAAAAATAAAATACTCTTTGCCCTTTGGTTTCTGCCTAATAACCCAAGAATGTGGTGGTGATTCATGATCACTTCAGCTGCTTCTTATTTGATCCCACTGTGAACCAGCTCAGGAGGCTAAACAGCAAAGGAAAACCAAAATAAAAAAAGTTAATAATTTTCTGCTGCGACCAGTTTTTTTAGTAGCAATCAGATGTGCACCAGTGCAAGAGAGAGGATGAGATGTATCTTTTCCAGAGTAATTCTAATGTGACTGTTCAGTCAAACATAGCTAAAATAGCAAGTATGAAATGGACCTTAAGTATTCGGATGCCCAACTGCTTAAACTGGTTTTGGGTGAGGGTGATTGGTGAGTTTTTAAAAGGGAGCTGCTGCACATTTAACATCAAGAAAAAATATTTATGTTGTCTATTTTTTTTACCTAGAGTTTAAATTATTGCACTATTATTGGATCAATATTAAGCAAAGTATAATTCTTAGTATGGATTCCTAGTAGAGCAAAAGGAAATCTAGTACAAGGATAAAAAAATCTTTAGGAGAGA
>JAAGNO010001381.1:41231-62948 GCA_033439905.1 Ceryle rudis | reverse complement strand
ATCAAAACATGTTATGTTAGTGTGCCATGCCTGGCACCCATGGCCTTCTGTGGCTTTGCCAGTAACCTGTTCAGTTTTTAAGGATGGCCTCTGAATATATTGAGATCTAGAGATGATAATTGGCCACTTCGTTTTGTTTATTAATTTTGTGACTCCCTCTGCTGTTTAGAACAAATCAAACTATTATTAGTTAACATTATAGTTTTTATTTAAATTAAAAAATAAAATTGGCGATTTCATTTTTTAATTTGCAGCTTTGATTTCACATATTCTATGTGCCTCTAAAGTGACGATTGTCTGAGGAGATTTTTTTTTGGTGGTAATAACAAAATACATGCAAGGATATAGCAGCATTAATAAAATGTGCTTAGGCTTTGTAATATTTAAATGATGGCAAAAGAGTATTTTTCCTGTGTTAAAAATATTGCATGTACTGCTTTACAGCACAGCAAAATTGTGATCAGGCTGCAGTCAGCTGGAATTCCTATTTGAAGTATTTAAATGAGTTGATGGCTGAGCATAAATCGTTGGAATATTTGGTATTAGGAAAATTTATTTTCTCTCTTCATGGGTAAATAATTTGACCCTCCAATCACTGTCAAGAAACTTTAAATTTATTTTAAAATCAGTGTAAAGGTCTGCCTGAAACCTAAAAGCTTTTCTTTGTTGCCTTCAGTTCATATTTTTTGGAGCTTTTCTGTTCTTCAGTCTTTTTGCCTCCCTACTTCCCTGACAGTTTCAATTAGTGCCTTTCAAAAAGCATTGTGAAATACAGTGAATCACATCACAGTGTGACACTGTTGGTACACACCACGTAATACATAGCATTCCTGAGAGTCAGGTCACTTGTTACCTCTGTTTCACAGGTAAAGAAATTCAGATATATTAGTCTGTCATTTGGATCCCTTTTATGTAAAGCTAAAGATTTCTGGTTTCATCTTGAACAAGATGCCTCTGTCCGATCTGTCACCTCCTGATGCCCCCGGGGCCATGCAGACTGGTCTTAAAACTTCCATACTGAAAGTGATATTTAGGGTGATATATTAGAAGTAACTTGCAGTCAGGCAGTGGAGAGGTATTTGAGCTGAAATGTAACATGCACCATTTGATTTTTCTGACCAAATGATTTAGAAATATTAATTTCAGCTGTCACAGGTCTATGGCTTCTGTATCAGCTTTACTTTGCTCCTCTTACTCCTTGCCAAACAGTAAGAGACAGAAAACAGGGAAGTTCATCTTCGTCTCAAAATGACTGCTTAGAATTTGTTTTCAGCCCATGATATGATTATGAATAGATATTTCCCATTCATTGTTTCATCAGAAAATTATCAATTAATAAAGTCTCTCTGAAGGGGCCAGGTCCAATATCCTTTTTTAACATTTTTTCCTACATTTCTTGAATTTGAATGAAAGTGCCAATATGCATAAAGCTAATATGCTTGCTGAGTCAGGAGCTAACTGAGCATTATTTTGAACAGAGTGATGTAATAAATGAAGAATTTAATTATTTTACTGGAGCTAATTTGTTCTGTAGAACATTCTGTGGTTTTGATTATCTGTAAGTTAATTCATGTAGGTTCTCACTATATATAGAAATGTTCCATGGCAGTATTATCACTGGAAAGCTTTTTCAATTATAAAATAAAACCCTAGTAACTGAAATAGTAAGTGAATTAATATAGATTACACAAGTAATTTTTTAGCTGTAACATTATTTTATAATTAAAAAGCTTTCTAGTCATAGTACTGATGCATAACATTTTTATAATTAATGCAATGCTCATAACTAGGTCTAATTAGTATACTTCCAAAATAATTTGTTGCATAAGCCAAAAATCTCAATATTTAGCAGTAAGGTCATATCCTTTTTCTTATGGTGTACTTTTCAGCATCAGAGAAAAACAATATTAAAAATCATAATATGTATTTTTGTTCAGAGTTGAAAAGGACCAACATTTCATTATTTCTTTGATAAAAATGTAAAGGCAAAATTGCGAACAATTTTATTTCTCTTTTAGTTTTATTTCTCTAACAGTTTTATTTCTCTTTCAGCAGTGTAGGTGTTGTTTAGACTGTTCTGGAAGGAGGAATCTGTGACTACAGCAGAACCTGAAGTGTGAAATTCACTCTGTTAAGAATAACTAAAGACTTTCTTTCTCAAGGCTAAAAGCAAAGTTGATTTTTCAGTGTGGCAGTCCTCCTTCAGTAAGTAATTCCCAGAAATGTACATTAACATTCTAGCACCTTACCCTCTCTACCAATGAGCTAATCAAGCTCAGTCTCTCCAACAGGCTGGGAAAAAGAAAAGCGTGTTCTCGAAGGTAATAGGAATGTGCTTGGAGTGACGGTGCTGTGTGCATAACCGAGCGCCCTTGACTGCAAATTGTTCCTTGGGATTGTCTGGAAGGCTTTTTGTGATTTATTGGTGTAAAACATGTTTGTAGCTGTCTGACCTTATGGAGACTTCAATACCTGGAACACAGAGAATGTCAGTATTGTCATACTAAACATGAAGAATTACTTAAACAGAGAGGCTTGGGTCTACATGGTAGGCAATTGCAGGAAGGAAGAATAGATTAGGTCTCAGATGTGGTGGTAAAGGCTACGTTCTACTATTCATTAGTTCTGATAGACTAAGAAAGATTTCTTTCCCTTAGATAAGAGGCTTGAAATACCTTGTTTCCTCACCTGGCACCTAATTTTAATGTTTTATTTGTGTTCCATGTATCAACACAATGAGGAAAGAAAGAGTACTGAAAACAAAATCTGTTTCTTGTCTTCTCTGAATACAAGTGTATATGAACTCTCCAACCTTGCATCCTGTAGCTGGGGAGGTTTTCACATTGATAATTGCTCCAGGATAGGTTCCTTCCCACAGGCAACAGTCCTTCATGAACATCTCTAATGTGAGTCCTTCACACAGGATGCAGTTCTTCAAGAACTGTTCCAGCAAGGGTCCTTTCCATGGGGTGCAGTCCTTCAGGAACTGCCAAAGTACTTCAGCGCACAGCTTGAGAACCATAAATCTCTGTCCTCATTCTCTACCTGCTTAGAAGGTCATGGTGGCATTTTGGAAGATCCACCAAGTGTGTTTTTGTAATGGATTTTTATCATGCAGGTGTTAACATTTGCAGATGGAGCTCCGTGTTTATTATCTGCGTGGTTCAGAAATAGTCTTAGTTCTACTAAAACAAACAAAAAACCAAAAATGTGAAAAATCAAACAATAAAACCCCCACAAGTATTAGTTCTACAGTTCATTTACTAGCAGATTAGTTAGGAAACTGAGTGGACCTTGAGGAAAGCAAGAGGAGTTGGTAGTTGAGCAAACACTTTTTGCATATCCATGTAGTGTGAACCAGCAGAGAGAGAGAGGCATCAGCAGTGAAATCCTTGGGCCATTTGAAGGGACGAAATAAGTATCCCACTTCTCAATACTCTACAAATGGAACAGTCATTGTAGAGGTTATCAAAGTAACTAATTAAAGGAGAGTTCCTCTTGGTTTAGTGGTTTCTAAGTGCTCACTGGTGACATAACAATACCATGCTAGTAATGAACATAGTTCGAGACATTATTTTGGTAGGGCAGTATGTAGGTAGGACAGGGATCTCTTTCCTGCTCTACCCTGGTCGCAGTATTCCAACACAGAGAACACAGGGATTTACATCAATGTCATGGAGCTCACAGCAGGATGTGCTGCAGACAGGAAAGTAGAGCGTATCAGCATCTGGTAATCTGGTGGTATGGCTGCCTGGAGTTTTGATATTACACGAGTAGTAAGTAACTAGCCACTGGTCTGCAGAATGTATGCTGTGGTGAATCTCCTCCTCTTAGGCAAGATGCAACATTTCACTGCTTGACACAGAGAGAGGGAACATGAAGACAAAACTGGTCCACTGCCACATTTTCATCTTCCAGATGCTACTTAACAAAAGAAATTTGTTGCTTTTGCTTTGTCCAGGTTGCTGATGTCCTCACACCTCTCAGTTGTAATTGTGAGGTGCTCTGCTGTGGACTGTTTTGAGAGGAGGTGCACAACAGGAAACCTGCTGGCTCTTGTCTTGGGGGAATAGTTTAGATTGCTTCCTTTGACAAACTCTTTCATGCTTATCTAAAACTTTTCTGCACCTGCAACTGCTAACATACTAATCTTTTTAATTGCATAAAAAATGCCACTAAAAAAAGAAAAAAAGCTCTGTACTGCTAATGAACTGGAAGAAGAGAACTTAGATACAATGCAGGGTCAGCTTCCCAGTGAACTGGATAATACTTTATTCTGAGAAATGAGATAGAAAGTTTTTGCTTGCTTGCTTGTTTGTATGTGGTGAGGTGGTTTTTTACCGCGCTGTATGACCAGCAAAAGAGAACCTGCTTTATTATGAAAAAAACCAAACCCTATATGAAAACAGCACAGCCACCTACCAGGCTTTCACTATAGAAAACAATTCCTTTATTCCATAACTCTTTTTTTTTTCTATTTTTCTCATGAGGGTAGGCTATAAAACTGAAATACTGTCTGTTTACAATCTTCTAATATTAAAATGTCTGGAAAGAAAATGTGATAGCGCTGGCTGTTTTGCTGTAAGAGGCATAAGCTTTCCTGCTGTGCTGTATAGCAGATTTTTTTTGGTTTTATTGGTTTTATCTGTCTTTTTTTAACTTTGGGATAAATCTTCCTTCAATATTGTAAGTATGCCAAAGTTAACAGAAATAAATTCACAGTCAATTAGCAAACATATTTTTTTGGAACATATATGTACATATTTTTCATTGAAGAGATTGTTCATTTTTCTTAGCTTTTTCAAATGTACTGTCTTTTGTCAAATTTTGTTGAAAATTTGCCAGGTTTCTTGCAAAGACCAATTACTTAGAAAAATTATACATAAATGTGCTGTAAAGATGTTGAGGTTTTTCAGTAGAAGCTTTTTCATGTTTTTATTCATTGCAAATACAAGGTATGCATAATGTTAGCTGACTGCCATAGCTGTTTCAGCTACCACTTTTCAGCTAAGGAGTACAATTTTGTTAATTTGTGGATATTAGGTCATTTGTGTTTGTATAAATGTATCTTGCTGGTTATTCATAAAACAGGATTTTTCTTTTCTTTTTTTTGGTGAATGTCAAATATAGTTCAGCTTGGTGCCAGATGTTTATGAGAAGGGAGAAATGACTTCACATAAAGATTTGTTTTTCTGCAATACCAATAACTTCCCAGTTCCCAGATCAAGATTCCTAAATCATCTTATCCTTACATGATTGGCTTCTAATGACTTCAGTACATAGAAAAAATACAAACTCAAATCTCAAGCCATAAAGCAACATACTGTTACTAATGAGTGGGTGCACTTAGGCCATGCTTGAAATGTGACATTCCTCATCCCAGCAATACTTAATTTTCACTCTATTGACAAAGATGTATGGAGCTTAATCTCTCTCTATATATATGGAAAAAAATATTTTTTTTTGTTTTGTCATGGCAAAAGCAGTTTGCTGGACAATTGTCTTTAATAAATTTTGCAGAATTTTGCATTTAAAAATAATGTCATGAAAGACACTGGGAAAGGACAACTAGTGAAAGCAAATGTTTATCAATTCAAGAAAAACAAAAGCAGAATTCATAACTATGCATGTCTATATGTACACACAGTGTCTAAACAAGATCATGAATGCCATGTTAAAAGGCTGTGAAATGAATATGCTTCAGAGGCAGGAAGCAAATTTCAGAAAAAATCATGAAGGTGATACCGTGTCAGAATTCAACTTGACTTAAACAGATTAGCATTTTACATTCATCATGTGCTCAGATTGTACTTTGAAATAGTTTTCATATGTTATTGCAAAGACATGCTTAGGTTGCTATGTTTCATTTAGAGAGGATTTCAATCACAGTACCTGACATTTTTCCTGGTCAAACCAAAATGACCTCTGTAATTGGCTTAGTCTTTTGTATTACATTGACTACATCTTTCCTGGTCGTTTGTGACAGAGTGAAAAATGCCTTCTCACTTCTTGTCTTTCTTCTAGTGCTTCAAAAGGATAAAATACAAAGCATGATAACAATACCTACTCTTCACAAAATGCACATCAGGAAGGGAAGAAATTACAAACCCCCCAAACTGGTGGAAGCCAACAGTCAGTCAATCTCTCTGTTATGTGGAGTTCAGATTATTACATGCTCCAATATGTCATTTTTCTTTACTCATAGGTAGTAAATTAATCCTCCAATTTTACATACAGAGAAAATGTCCACTTTGGCTTCATGAAATTATAGGTATGTGCTTCACTGGTTCAAAGATGTTTGTTTTCAGGTATGAACTAATTTTACTTCATTAATTAGTTAATTAGCTAAATGAGTTCATTTTTTTCTTATCTTAAAATTTCTAACATCTGCAGTGAGATTTTAGATGGTAGCTATGACATGATTTACTGAAGACAGTTAACCTTGTATATGTCATGAGAATTAAGTTACTGATATTGAATCTATACATCCCACGTGTGGTTTGTTCAAGAGCTGGTCTTGCTTCCAGGGCATGAGAACAGGAAAAAGAGAGAGGAGGAACAAATGACCTCTCAGTTCCATGGAGCAATTTCCAGGTATAGTCTTGTCTGTTTGTTGCTGCATCTAGAATGAACCTTTATAGCAAATATGACATGAATACTCTTGGACCTTGTTGTTTGTTTAGAAAAAAAAAATGCATTTTCACTAAACCACACATTTCTGCCTGATTTAAGGAACTGCTGTCAGATCTTGTAGAAGATAGTCAGTCCTAGTACCACATTGAGCTGTAAAAGTGTAGCTAAAGTCCTGCTCTCCAGCTGCTCTGCTTTCACCAGAGATGTAGTCTTAATTTTTCAAAGTATCAACTGTTTTTGACAGGCATACACCTCATTTGCATAATTAAAACCAATCAGAGAAGTAAGATTTCAAAATAAACAATTTATTTTCCCTTTCATAGCAGTATAAATCAGGCTTAAAGCAACTAAGGCCAATAGAGCTGTAATTGCAATAGGATTGATCTCCATGAAAACATGGCCTGCTCCTTAATATGATTTGTCTGCTGGATGATAAAATATAGATCCTTCATCCGTGCATTTGATTTAGTTGATGAGTAATATAAAATCAACTTTAAATTATATACTTTTCTTCAGATTTGGCTGAAGAATGGTGAAGTTATTCGTAAAATATTTGGTTTATTCATAACTGTTAAAATCCCTAAGCTAAATTTGGATAGGTTTTTATACTAGGAAGAAGTCTGGTGCACTTTTTTCTTCTCCAAAGATGAAAGCCTGAAAATCACTCATCTAAGTGATCAGTACCATATTACATGTCAGAAATTATAACTTCTTTCTCAACCAGAAAAAAACCTCACGTCTCCAATATTATATGCTATACATCCATAAGCAACAATTTTAAAACAGAAAGCTCCTCTAAATTCCTGCTACGTGCATTTGGTGTTCTGTGTAGTTAGGTCATAACATTTATTCAGAATCTTTTTTCAGTACAGAGGTTTTAAGAAATTAAGTATAAGCTGTTCGGCCATTTTTGCTCTTTGGATTTATTCAGAGATTGTTCTGTCAACCTACTTGAGCTTTAAAAATATATAATTTTTATTTTATTGGAAAGCGAGAAAGTATCTTTCTTAGTAGGTTTGGTCCATTTAAAATGCATTAATGACCTCTAAACTGGTTATTATGATGGAAAATCTGTGTCCATAGAGTACATTTCCTCAAAGGAAAGAGATCCCAGCCTTTTTCTAACTAACTTATCTGGCCAATTTGATGGTGCATGCTACTTCAATAATTGCAAGGCATTAAGTAATGCTTTGGGGAGTCGAAACCCATTGTAAATTATTTAACATGGGTTATTATTGGGACGTCAATTAAAGTTAATCCAGCAAGCTGAAGGGCAATTTAAAAACAGTCTAATTGACACTCACCCTGTGGTGTCATAGTTTTTCAGTTTTGACTAACTATCCATTTATTACTCAACAAAGTGCAGAAGGGGCTTAGTAATTCCAAATATAATTGGTTTTCTTAGAGAACAAAGGAGGAGGGAGAATTGGGGAAGGTTTAGCATAAATGCTAATGTGTTGTCCTCTGTGTATGCAGATGCACAGCTTAATGTGGCTTGATGCCAGAAAGCTCACAGCCCTTGCATTAATGTGTTAATAAATATTTATGTTGTCATATATTAGACCATATCCCAAGGTAAATATGATTTTTTTTTCTGTTTGGGATAGAGATGCAATCTTTCTGCTGAAAAAAAAACCACAAAACCCAACAAAACCAAAAACCAACCCAAAACTTTAAAAAACTATCACTACAAATTTAAGAACAATGTATTTCTGAACAGCTGGTCATGGAACTGTTTGAACTCTGTATTTTCCACCTATTTTTTTCTACATTGCCTTTAAAGCTAATAATCTTGTACCAGCTACTAATGTTCTTCAAACTATGGGCTGTTCTGGGAATTCCTTTGATATCCTCATTAAAATTTGAAGATAATGAAGCTTTTTTGAAGACAAAATTATATACAAAGAAATACAAACATTTTTTTAATCCCAGTAATCACTTGCATGCAAACATTTTTAAAGCCTGGAATATTACATGTACTCACCATGTACATATTCAGTCCTTTAAGACCAAGAAGTCAGACAAATTATTCCTGAGCGTAAAGTTAAGCATGTACTTAAAGATTTAAAGTTTTTAAGCTCATCAGAATGATTTTTCTCAAGAAGTCCATGTATGCTGGGTCCTTTTTTATAGCCTAGTTCAGCACATTAGAGGTCAGGTAATGATTTGGTTTACCACTGTAGCAGTCTAAAGGACTGTTAATTGTGAGCTTCTTTATCTATATTTTAAGAAGTTAGAGCTTCATCTCTCTTCAGGGTTTGACAAAAAGTGGTTCTGTGGCTGCAGTTTGAATTTTGTTTTGGGAAGTTGACTTCAACATCTTACTGTAACGATACTGGGAAGAGTTTGTTACTCATTATTTAACAAGGGATGGTACAACCAGTTGAATCAGACAAAAATAAATATAGATTCATAGAATTATAGAATTGTTTAGGTTGGAAAAGACCCCTAAGATCAAGTCCAAGCACAAAACTAACACTATCAAGTCCACCATTGGACCAAGTCTAACCATGTCTAAGCATTTCTAGACAGCTTTTAAATCCTTCCAGGGATGGCAACACCACTTCTCTGGGCAGCCTGTTCCAGTGCTTGACAACCCTTTTGGTGAAGAAATTTTTCCTAATATCCAACCTAAACTGGTGCAACTTAAAGCCATTTCCTCTCATCCTAATACTTCATGCTTGGGGAAAGAGATCTACGCTGGCCTGCCTACAATCTCCTTTCAGGTTGTTGTAGATAGAGATAAGGTCACACCGAGCCTTCTTTTTCCAAGCTAAAGTTTCCTCAGCCACTCCTCACAAGACTTGTTCTCTAGACCCTTCACCATCTCCGCTGCCCTTCTTTGGGCACACTCCAGCATTTCATTGTTCTTCTTGTAGTGAGGGTCCCAAAACTGAACCCAATATTTGAGGCACAGCCTCACCAGTGCTGAGTACAGGGGGACAATCACTGCCCTAATTCTGCTGGCCACACTATTTCTGATACAAGCCAGGATGTTGTTAGCCTTCTTGGCCACCTGGGCACCTTGCTGCCTTATGCTCAACAAGCTGTTGATCAACACCCCAAGCTTGTTTTCTGCCAGGAAGCTTTCCTGCCACCTTTTCCCAAGCCTGTAGGATTGCCTTGGGTTGTTGTGACCCAAGTGCAGGATCCAGAACTTGACGTTGTTGAACCTCATACAATTGGCCTTGGACTGTCAATCCAGCCTCTCCAGATCCCTCTGTAGAGCCTTCCTACCTTCAAGACTTCCACCCGGCTTGGTGTTATCTGCAAACTTACTGAGGGTGCCCTCAATCCCTTCATACAGATCATTGATAAAGTTATTAACCATATATGTTTGATTTTCTTATATAATACCAGGTCTAAAATTTCTCTTAAAATATCTACTTGTAAGAATGCACGTTGGTATTCTGAAAGAGTTATGTTCTAGGAATATTAAGGATTATTTCTCCTTTACTTTCTACCTTACAAGCATAGCCACAGGTTAAAATGGATGCCTACAAATGACATTGATATTCTGAATTCAAAATCATATTTTCAAGTCATAAATAATGAACAAGTTAGTGTTAATATCAGATAGACTGTTTGTTTTCCATGTGCATTTTCTCCATTGACAGACTAATTCTTCTTAAAGTTCTTTGAGCAGAATCTTTCAAGATATTTCTTTATGAAACTAAAATACACTCCTTCAGTCCACAGACAGATTGTCATTTGTTGAGAAGCAGAGCTTTGTTTCTGTACTTTGGACCTGAAAGGTCAAATGGCACAGAGAGAAGAAAATGAGAAATATCATGGCTAGGAGGGGTAGGTTTCAGGAGCATTGTTTTTCTTTTTAAATGTGAGAGCTATAAAGAGATGTTCATAGAACCGGAGGCAGCAGTGAAAGTGACCCAAAAGATGGAGGAGACAAAATGGGTTATGAGATGCCAAAAATGCTGAAGGTACATTGTTCTTGAGTGGCTACCTGACATGAGTTATTTATGAATGAAATACTGACAGGTAGAGTTCATGGAGACACAGATCTGAGAACTGAAAATGCACCAAGGAGAAATGATGGAAGTCAGAAAAGGTTTCTAACATGATAGGAAGATGAGTTATTTCTCCAATCTCTGCTCTTAAAATTTACCGAGAAAGAGGCTAGAGGGCAAACTCTTAAAAATAGGTGATTCACTGAAGAGTACGATCACATGTATAAGTCAGGAGGAAAAAAGAGGCAAATTGAGAGGGGAAAAAAAGTTACACAAGAAGAGAGACTTCTGTGAGGAGTGTGTAGGCAATGTTGTCAATCAGAAATTGGAGTGCTAAGAACAAGAATAAATTAGATAGATCCATGGAAAGATGATGACAGTAACAGCAGACTGAAAGAAGAGGGGTAGATAACCAGGAGTTAAGGTTTTTCTCAGACCTGAGAAGATTTGAGGGACTTACATTAACTTTGAGAGATGCAGCTGTAATCTAGGACTTCTCTTTTAAGAATAATCATTAAGGTTTTACCTGGAAGTCTGTGAAACATAAATTATTGCCTGCCAAGATATACCACACAAAATACAGAATTCAGATTGGAAATATTTATGCTAAATGATATTACTCATGTAGGCTATAAAACTTGTTCTAAAGTAATTGAAGAGCAGTCATGAACAGAGCACAAAGTATTACACAGAAGAGACTGAAATTCTAGAACAATTAATAGAATAACAGCATATATTGATGAAATAAAATGACCCAAAGGAAAAAAACCCAACCAAATAAACAAAAGAAACCAAGAAAAACACAAAACAAAACAAAGAAGCTATACTATAATACAACAATCCTGATACAGGTCAAATTATTTGAGGAAAAAGTTAAAAATGATACAGCAAGGTCATATAAAGATTCTATTAAAAAGCTTCAGACACAAATCAAGATCTGAACAGAGATCCTTTAATAAAATTTGTTTTTTTCCAGGAAGAAAAAATGAGACAAAACTGACTAATGAAAAAATCATAATAGTACAATTTAATGCTTTTCAGTGCGAAACTTACAGATATTTTGTCATTCAGTAAAACAGGATTGCTTTTTTAGGCATATTGTAGAAAAATTAGGAAGGAAAAAGTGTTTTAGAAAATTATGGGATGATCATGAGCTCTTTCAGGTTAAATTAGATACTAGGGACAGACAAAAATAGACCTAGCATTGTGTCCACACAATACAAAGAGCCATCTCCAATTTACAAATTTGATATTTTTCTATTTAATTAAGACCTTGTGGTGACAAAGAAGATCATATATTAAGAGGACAAAAATAAGGAGAGGATTCAGATTACTGAATGACAGCTTACCTTGCAATGCTTTTCAGTCAGGAGTATGCAGGACAGGAGTGCTAAGCAACAAAATTTTTGCCATGCTCACTGTTTGCATCCAACTCTGAGGCATCTATATTTAATGATAAAGCTTCCTCCAGGGTCTAGATTTCACAGAGGAGGTCAGTGCCTAGCAATCCATACAGATCCTCTTCACAAGGACTGAACGTGAAACCTTTTTTCCCTATCTTGGCCGTTGTATTGGGTTTGCATGGCAAGATTTTGGTAGCAAGAGGTTTACAGGTTTGGTTTCAGTGAGAAGCTGCTGGATAGTCTGATAGAGCCAGTACCACCTGTGGCCAGATGGACCCACCAGTGGCCAAGGCTAACCCCATCAGTGATGGTGGCAGTGCCTCTAGGACAGCATATTTAGGAAGGTGAAAAAAAGCCAACTCTGCTGTGGAACATCAGCAATGAGAGAGAGGTGGGAACATGTGAGGGGAACAACTCTGCAGACACCAAGGTCAGTGAAGGAGAGGGGAAAGGTCCCTCAGGCACCAGAGCAGAGATTCTCCTGCAGTCTATGGAGAACACCATGGTGAGGCAGGTTGTCCTCCTGCAGCCCATGGAGGTCCACAGTGGAGCACATATTCCCCTGCAGCCCATAGAGGACTCCACAATGGAGCAGGTGGGGTGCTGTGACACCATGACAAGTGAGCTGAAGAAAACCCACACATTTCTTTGTTTCATGTGTTGATTTTTAAATGAATTTATATTTTTAATAGAAATTATCTATTTGGCATATATAGATGTTTATCAATTCAGCTAAAACACTGTCCCCTTTATCTTAGGTGGATAACAAGGTTTCCTTCTGTTGGATTTTGGCAGAACTTCTATATATTGGACTTGTATGATATACGCTATTCTACACACAGATATTTCTACCTTCAAACTGTAATGAAAAGCATATGTATTTGTGTGTGTGTGGTGTGTCTAACACTCGTGTGGTATAACAACTAGTAAATGTATAATTCTTTGAGTATGTGAAGAGCTGGAGCATCTCTCCTATGTAGACAGACTAAGAGAGTTGGGGTTGTTCAGCCTGGAGAAGAGGACCCTCTGGAGGGACATTACAGCGACCTTTCAGTACCTGAAAGGGGCCTATAAGAAAGCAGGGGGCAGTTTATTCACAAGGGTTTGCAGTAACAGGAAAAGGGGTAATGGCTTTAAGCTGGAAAAGGGTACGTTTAGGTTAGACATTAGGAAAAAGTTCTGTAATATGAGGGTGATAGATCACTGGAATAGGTTGCCCAGAGAGGTGGTGGAGGCCCCATCTCTGGGGCCAGGCTTGGTGAGGCTGACCTAGTTAAAGCAGCCTGACCTAGTTAGAGATGTCCCTGCTTATTGCAGGGGGGTTGGACAAGATGACCTTTAGAGGTCCAGTCCAACTCAATACATTCTATGATTCTGACTATAATACATTTATTTATTTTCTTGTTCGTGCTAAAGGTCAAGTTGCACAAATACTATTTTAATCATTCTGAATAGGCTATGTGGGATGTTTGCTGACCCATATGAAGTTTTCCTTTTAAGTGCAAAAATTCTGGCAACACATTTTCTTACAAATTATGTGAACTATAGGATACAACATTTCAACAGTACCATCCTAATGTTTGATTTTAAGGTTTTGCTATTGGTGTTCTGGAGATTTGAGTGTGGGGAAGGCAAAAACTTTGCCTTTTATGTTTCGTTCTTTCTCACTGCTATGCATTTTAATGACATCAGATTTTATGTTAGATAGAAGTAAGGATTATCTTCACTGTGAATGGCTTTTGTGCCCTTTCATTTGATTGGTTCACACAGAAATCACCAAGAGGATGAAGTGAATCACTCTGACTCATTACCTTCAAGTAATAGGTTAGACTTTTTGCAATTTCCTCTGGCTGCAAATATGATTTGAAACTTTTTTTTTATATTATCTTTGAAACATGAATTGACGAGTTTAAAATCAGAATAAAAATACCTTTTCTTGATGTGACTAATATTGTCTTCAACAAAATTAAGGTTGTGGGTTTCAGGTTTTGATTTCTTGGGCAGTTTTGTTTGATTGGGTTTTTTTAAATTTAATGGAAAGATTATGTTAGATGGAAGTACTATCACCAAAATAAAGAATCAAAGCATGAAACTGAGACATCCCTGTTCTATATTTACTGCTCTGACAGGATTTGTTACATATTTGGCATAACAGATCCAATGTGCTTTAATTTTCCATTTTTGAAATGGAAAACATGCATAGTAGCATTATTTTCTACAAAAGTGTCATTCTGCTGTTGGCGAGTTTTACAGAAATGGTTAGTTGCAAGTAATCTGGCAGTTATAGAAGCTAAAACTCCAGTCTGGAGGATCTCTGGAAGTCAGCCTTTATGTCTGTGAATGTCTATGTCCGTGTGTGAGTTTTAGTATTTATCTGTCAATATGAAAGAGATATAAGAGTTTAGGTTTTCAACATTCCACATCAAATTAAAGTATCTGTCCCTAAAGTGATTAGCCATGCTAATGTGTTAAAACTGTTGCAGAGCTGGAACTAAAATCTAAACTCTTTTTCTTCGTTAAACTACACACATAAAACAGTGTAGGGAGGGTTTAATAGGAGTGCTCACCAGATAACTGGTTAGATGAGTGAATTTAACTGCATGCTTTGAATGAAATAGACATAATTCAACAAACATAACAAATTATTATTTTATATAATTTTCATTAATTTATAATTTCATAGCCACTCCCTTTTAAAGGAAAAGCAATTATTATCTCTTTTGAGTTTTGTACAGGTTTTCTTATGTGTTATGGAAACTACAGTGTAGTTGAAGTATACTTAACTTATGGTACACTCTAAGTATACTTAAATCACACTTAAGGTAGGACACTTCTTCCTAAATCCAGTTCAGGATAAATTTATTCACTGAGGTCTGAGAACTAACAATATCCTTTCTAAATTTATGTTGATTAGTGCTGCTTAATGTGAAACTCCTATACATATGACGTCTAGCTTATTTCAAAACATTTTGACTAGAATCTCACAGAAGTGAATTCCACAGGTTAATTATAAAATGCATTACATAAAGTATTTCATTTATTGTTACTTAATTTTAAGTTTGCTTTTTTCACACTAAGACTACTGAACTGAAAGAATGTTGCTCTTAGTGGTTTCTCAAATTGCTTTTAAGAAACAGTAGTAGAACACTGACAGACTATACTAGAAGATTTTTAAACACCCTGATTTTTAAGCACTTCAGTTTGCTTTGTTTAGTTAATTATCAATAGTATTGAAGAGGTGGTTGGAAAGCAAATTGTTTTTCCTGCTGAAAATGTTGGAAGCATCATGGATGGTCTCATGGTACTTTCAGATCAATGTAATGTGAATGCTATAGGAGAAAATGCTAAATTTATATTAATGCTTGTAGTAGACAAAATGACAGAAGGGGCAACTAGCTGAAATAAATTCATAGAGGAGAAAAGAAGAACAAAAGTATGTATAAATACTGTCTGTCCCAATGGAAATAGAGACCTGACTCTATGTATATAAATGGATATCTGGAAAAAATGAGAGGTTTTACTGCAAATGATTCTCACTGGAAGAGTGAACATATACTTAGATAATGAGATTTCCTTACAAGAATCTGCTGTAGACTAGCATATCATAAAGCCTTCATATGAACAAATGGGAAAGCAGAAAGTATAAGTGATGTCTAAGTGCAAAGGTACGCTAACATTTGTGGTGAGGGAATACTACTACAGAGTAATTACAAGACTATATATTTAGTATAGAAAGGAAAGGCAGCACTTGAAAAAAAATCAGAAGACTTAAGAAAATCAGTCTTTCCTGAATTTATTTTTTTCCCTGTCATATAGATTTCCTATGTGATCCTTGAAATTTTCTCAATTTCTTAATATTTAGTAATACCTTCATTTCTTACCTGTAACAAAGGGATGCTACTTACCTGCAGGCACAGAGTAGTCAGATCTTGCTATGAACAAAGTTTGAATAAAAACTATGTCCCCAAGAGTTAGGCCAATATCCTAGAGACCATATTGTCAGCAATGTATGTTGTATGCATCCAAGTATACTCCCTTTTTCTCTTACCTAAATTTTATTTCTGCAACTCTAAACTTTCCAACAAATGATTAGCTGAAAGTGATTAACCCCTGCAAACATTCTCTTTTGATAAATCATCACTTCTTTCCAAAAAACTTTCCTCCAGAGTTCCTTAGATGCATATCCTGAGGTGTATCGAAAACCACATATTGATCAAAATATGATACGTAGCCCAATATAAGTACTAAAATCTCCCCTCAGTATTTTCTACACAGAAATAACCTGACTCCAACATTCCTGCCACTGCAGTATGACTTTTATTCTGAATCAGGATAGATAGTTGTAATAAAACAAGCCACAGTTTTGTGACACGCACAAAGGAGCCAAACAGAAAAGTTTCAGACAACCAAATACATTTTCACTCTGAAATGTCAGGTTTTGTCCTGCATTGTCTAACAGGTGAAAATCAAAGTAGTAAGCCACTGTATCATCTAGTTTTCCAGGCATTTTGAAGTTAAAGTGAATAAACCAGGAGAATTTACCATTTCCCATTGTTTTACACAGTCTTCAGATTCTGATGCATAGCAGATTTACAGTGGAACAGTAAATTTACAGTTCCTCCAGCCCATATGAACCAGACCTTTAAGTATTTTATTTGCAAATACTTAAGTGGACATACTGCAGCTGTAAATTTTGAAATGAAGCAATTCCAAGAAGATTATTTAATGTCATGCAAAATGATAGGCTTTTATGAGAGAATAGTATCTCTAAAGCAGATGGGAAAAAAAAAGCATTGCTACCAGGTCAGGCTGATGATGTGCCTTGCATTCTGTTTTAGACAATGTGCCTCAGTATTGATATTAAATCTTTCTGTACAGGAAGAGATTAATGTCTACATTGTTTATGTCTGAATCACTGTTTACCTAATATGTTGACATAAAGAAGTTTTTCAGACAAAACAAACTGAGGATATATTCAAGCTTTTTATTTTCCATGGGTTTAATAGCTATTTCTATGTAAACGGAACAAAAATAACAATCCAAAACAAACTTTTTTTTTTTTTTAAATAGAAAGCTTGTACGTTTGCAGCTGATAGTTAAACCTTTGATTGAATCATAAGGTTTTCATAATTTTCTTTATGAAACCCATTCTGATCACATGAAAAGCAAACATTTTTTATGCCAGCTTTGTAACCGAGCCCATTCACAATATGTCTTCATTCATTAAAAAAGAAGAGATAGTGTTTACTGTTCTAGAATGTATGCCTTTTTCCAGTGGCATCCTTCATATCCAAAACCATCACTTCTAATCCCTTCTCTACCTCCTAGTTTGGACTTCTGATTATAACTCATTTTTCAGAAACAATTTATTGAAGAGTAAACATGCCTTTTCACCTTCAAAGGAAACCTTGTTTACAGTAAAATGAGTATGATGATGAATTGTCTTCCTTACAGTCTGGAACTCAGAAATTTAGTCACTTGCACTGCTTATCGAGGTACACACTCACCTTTGCTATTCTAAACTGCTGATAATTCCTTAGTTGCTCATAACTGTCAATTAGGAGATTCTCTGGTCTAACAACTACAAATACTGAGGAAGAGAAGTTCCCTGGGGGAACAGATATATTTTGGGAAATCAGAAATAACCTGTGAAAAGGTGACAAAAGAGCTATTCATGTTTCTCCATGTGTCTATGTTCCTGCCCAATAAATTTTTCCTAAATAATCTATCACCTGATCAAATCTGATGAGCTATTTCTGTTTTGGAACTTCACATATGCAATCTTTCCACAACTGAGGAAGTGAAAATTAGTCTAAAAGGAATAAATTTTGTTTCTTAGTGATGAGACAGAAACAATTAGAAATAAACATCTTTTGAGGGCCTTGGCATCCATAATTCACTTACATCACCACAGCTTCCATTTTAAATTCATTTTCTACACTGCCAGGTGGCTTTGCTGGCTGCATGTTATTTTTCAAGAAGTGATCTGAAAAGTAAATGAACCCAATATCCAGGTAGGGTGAAGTAAGAGTGGTTACCTCTGCGCTACAGAACAGATTAAGAAAGCAAGAAATATTTGTCTTTCTGTAAAATGTTATGCAAGGGGAATAAGGTCACACCTAATGGATTTGGATTAGTTTACTGTGACCTGAGGTTCATTTCTTTAATTCTGTTTCCCACTGTCTTTCAGTGTAACTAGATGAAATAAACAAGGGAATACCAGAGTTTATTTGGGTTTTTTTTAAGTTTTTTTTTTTTTCTCTTTATTTCAATTGTTACTCATTTTGGTGATAGATGTAATCCCAACAAGAACAGAAATACTTTTTTTTTACAGCATTAAGTTCCCTTACCCTTTTAAACAATAAATTAAATTCACAAACAGGACACAGTGTCCCCAGCACAACCCAATGGATTATGTTCTGCTTTGGGTTACAGAAAAGTCTTACAGGTTATAATAGGAGTTATGAAAGTATTCTCCCACCTCTTCATATTTTTGTTTCAAAAAGGATTGCAAAGACTCCAAGAAGTGACCTGTTCTTTAAAGTAAGACCACAAGATCAAAAGGATTGTGTTGAACTCAATGAAATAAATACTTAAATGGAGAAAAATTTTCAAGAACTTGAAAAATTCCTTCCTTTTGTCTGATTTTTTTCTAACAACTTTTACTAAATGTACAATAACAGTTAATGAAGTTTGTACATTTATATGGTAATATATGAAATTTCTGCAAGACTGCAGAATTATGCCTGCATTTATTTTGTCTCGATAATCCAGTGGTACACAAGCCTACTTTCCATGGCCAAACATTGCAGCCAATTTCAAATAATGCTTACATATTTTGAAACTTCCTCAAGAAACTGGAATCATAAATGCCCTTCCTCTACTTTAAAACAATTAGATTGGTATGGGATTAAATCTAGATCCTCTCGTATTTATTTATTACAAAAAGTGAAGCAGAGGATTTTTGCCTTTTCAGTCAACTCCTTGCTGAGAGAGAGGGAGTCTTTAACAGCTTGGAAAACAGATTGTCTTCCTTTTTGTTTATCATTTCTTATAATCAAAAATAGCAGTAATGTATCTTCAACTTGGATAATATAAGCTCAGGGACTTTAATCTTCTTAGGTTAATTTGCATAATGATCCTTATGGACCATTCAGGCTTTCATCTATTGGGGTTTTTTATGAGTAATAAAAATTTTTTAAAAGAGGAAAAAGAAAACAGTTTTCCTTAAATAATAGTCAGCTATTTCTCTGGAGATACAAAGTGTATGAAACAGAATAGAAAGGAAAAGGAAATAGTATTTTCTCTTAGCTTTTAAATTTGTTGTGTTGTTTTGATATATTACGATTGTATCTCAGAGATTCTGCACATTGCAGAAGCAGTGACAAGTGAGGTGTGTCATCAGTCTTTCTTGTCCCAGAAAAAGTGAAAATAGAATATTCTATTGTGACTGAAGGCCATGAGGTTAATAGATCTAATTTTCATCTCATTTCCTCCACTGTTCCAATGATTTGTGTTGGCTGTGTTGCATCCAACTTTGTTCTGACTTTGGGCTGCTGTATGTACCACCTTGTCATATTGGGACGGTTGGAGCAAGAAGCACATGCAAACAAACTGCTTTTTAATATTCTAATTTACTTAAGCTATGAATGTCATAAGAATTAATACTTTACATATGATTCCCTAGTTTTGGTAGCAAAATGTGGTCACTGATGAATCAAAAAGAGGTATTCTAAGCGAGGACTTACTGCAGATATGAGGTGGTGTTGGTGAGGTATTAAAAGTAGGCGTCATTAAGAGTAAGAGAAATTCCACTCTGTGGTCTTCATCTGTTCACATTTTGTAGAGGCTGCAAGTGGGTTTTTGAACTTTCTTGGTTCTTCCATTACATTTTTACCATATGAATTATCATGCCTATACTGTTATGCTCTGTCATAACCTGAAACCAGCTTTATGTGACTCTGAAGGCTGAGAAAATATTATCTGTGATTTGTGTTTATACCACTTAGGCTTCTGCTGTCATCTTGTGCCTGTACTCCCAAGACCTCTGCTACCATCCTATGCTTGCATTCCATGCCACAGTTATGATGGGTGCTAACTTTTGAACCTTCATGATCTGCCTTTCGAGTCCTTCAATCTTTGGGTTGTCTCCGTGTTATGATCTAGTACCTTGGAAACATCTCAATCTGCACACCTGATGCTTGTTCCCTTCTAGGGATTCCTTCTTTAAACTGTTTAACCCCATCTGCATTGCACATAGTTTTCCATAGATGAGCATTTTGATTTGTTCTCAATGAAGACAAATCACTTCTTTGGCCAGAAGGTCCCTGACCTATGTTCCAGGCATCTACTTGGCCATACATTTACCTAAAATAAATTGTGAATTAGGACCAAAAATCAAACTGGTTTACCATTAATCACAGAAAGTCTGTATGAGTGACAGGTTGGGGGATGAAATGTTTTTATTCGACATTTTTTTTAGTCAAACAAGTGATTTGTTCATACTGAATAAGGCCATCCTGCTGTGTCTTTGTCAAAATCTACAAAATTTAACATTTAATTACAATTTTCTCCAGGATATATCCTTGCTATCTCGGTCGGAAGTGCCTTTGCTGAATGTATGGTACGTAAATTAACTTTCTGATACTCTGAACAAATAAATGCTTTTTGAGTACAGAGAAAGATTGCAACAGGCACATGACTAACATATTTTCAAGGAAAAGCGATTCCTGAAACTGTTCTTGTATGGAAAGATTGAAATGGCTCAAAATACTACATGTATTATAGCTGTGGTTGTGGATTTGGTTTGTTTGTTCTTTGTTTCCATAGTTCTTCTGGATCCTGCTGTGCTGCATATTTATTTGCCCATTTAGCTAGACACGGCTAGTAGTAATACGGAGAATAAATGATGTTGCTGTATCTCTTGTCACAATTTCATGAATGATAAAAAATGTAAGAACTTCTATTTCAACTTTTTTTTTTTTTTAAATAAATAATGGTAAATTACAATAAGAATAGTTCTTTATTGATAGTGATGAAATTCAGAGATAAGTGAACATGTTGCTAGTTGCACATAGGCACATGATAATGTGCCAAAGGAAAATTTCATGCCTGTTTAGAGGTAAGGGAAGAAGTAGTTAAAGTAGTTAACTGCCTTTGCACAAGACTCTTCCTAAAGTTGAAGCAGACCCTCTAAATTTTAGTGTGCTCTTTCATCAATTTTCCTCAGAAATCTCAATTACCTTTGTATTAGGGGAGTGATAGGATGAGTCAGTATTAGCAGTTTAGTAGGTAACACTTGAGCACTGTAGAGTTCACTGTGTGCATCACTATTGCACACAAAATAGTTTTATAAAATACACAGTTGATATCAAGTGATAGTTTTGAACTATTTTCTATGCACAGTGTTAAGACTTTCCATAGCTAAAACTATTTGGCAGCTATGTGTATAAAATCTTCAGAGATATATAAAAAAAAAAAGAGTATATCACCTTTGGAAAAAAAGAGTATATCACCTTTGGAAAAAGGGGCAGGTGAGCCATGAAGCATTTAAGGGCGTTGTCAAGTCATGTAGAAAGAGAATTAAAGACGCAAAAGCTCAGCTAGAACTTAAGCTGGCCCATTCTGTTGATAACAAAAAATGCTTTTATAAATACATTAATAATAAAAGGAGGGTCAGAGAAAATATTCATTTCTTACTGGATGAAGGGGGG
>JAAGNO010001381.1:26996-39668 GCA_033439905.1 Ceryle rudis | reverse complement strand
TTTCGTTTCCTTTCCTTTCTTTTCTTTTTCTTTGTTTTCTTTTCCTTTCCTTTCCTTTCTTTTCTTTTCTTTTCTTTCCATAGGAAGGAAGAATAAGCATTTGAACATTTCAATTTGATGTTCTTTCAATCCTAAATCACATGATCCAACAAGTCTTGGTTTATTGCTATTTCTTTTTAAAGCTGTTTTTGCTTTCCAATTACAAGCAAACGCAAGAACTTGGAGTCAGGATTTACCTAGCTATATAGTCTTAAGTGTTTTCACCTTTTAAAAATCATTTTACACTTTCTTGAGCTACTGGCAATACATAGGGCCCTCCATATCATTATATAAAACTTAAAGTGACAAATCTTCTCAAACAATAGTAAGATACTTTGCTTCTTTCTTAAAGAATCAATGCAGAGATTGATTGATGCAAAGAGAGAAGCCAGGGGCTGCTGATATATTAGGAACCAACAGGGAAACACCTGTGAAATGCCTCAAAGGAATCAGGGCTAATTCCTCTAAAAAGATGACACAGTTGATAGCCCAGCTATAAGTGCCTCCATACCAAAGCATGCAGCATGGGTAACAATCAGCTACAGGAAACATCACATTTGTAGGCTCTCATCCTGCCAGAGGACTTCAGTCACCCTGACATCTGCTGGAAAAGCGGCACAGCAAGCTGTAAACAGTCCAGGAGACTTTTGGAGAGAGTCAGAGATAATTTTTCAATCCAGGTGATAGTCAGCCTGAGCAGAGAAGTTTTACTAGATCTATTCCTCACCAACACAGAATAACTAATTAGAGATGTCAAGACTGGTGCCAGCCTTGGTTCCAGTCCTGATGCCCTGGTGGAATTCACAGTCTTGAGGGATATAAGCCATGTGAAGAGTAGAGTTTGGATGCTGAAGTTTTGGAGAGCAAACTTTCATTTTTTTTTAAGGAATTAGTGGATAAGACCCCCTGGGAAACTGCCTAAACAGAGCCGGCAGCTGTTTAAGGACATTTTTCTTAGAGCAAAAAGAGCTCTCAGTTCCCATGTGTAATAAATAGGTCAAGGAAGGACTGAGACCAGCAGGGCTCAGTAAGGACCTCCTAGTCAAAGTAAAGTATAGGAAGAAAATATGCAGGAAATTAAATCAGGGATGTGTACCTTGGAAAGAATATAGGGATACTGCCCAGACATGTGAGAATAGGATTAGGAAAGCTAAGGCACACTTGGAGAAGAACAGGCTCTGGATAGACATTATTGTGACCTCTCACTGTATAAAATGGGCTTATAAGAAAGATAGAGAAAGACTTTCTACCAGGGGCTCTAGAGATAGTGCAAGGGACAACAGTTTTCAACTAAAAAGTGTAGTTTATATTGCAAATATGGAAGAAAATTTTACAGTGAGGGTGATGAAACACTGGAACAGATTTCCCAGAGCAGTTGTGGATGTCCCATGCCTGGAAGTGTTCAAGGCCAGGCCGGATGGGGCTTTGAGCAACTTGGTCTAATGAAAGATGTCCTGGCCCATGTCAGGAAGGTTGGACTAGATGTTCTTTAAAGATCCCTGCCAACCCAAACCATTCTATGATTTTATAACTCATTTCTCCTCATCAATTTTCTGGCAATTCACTGAGTCAGTTGAGGGGGAAAGAATAAAAGAGAGCAAGGAGAGCTGTACCTGAGACAAGGTTGTGTTATACACTTACTGAGTCAGGCTAATGTGCTTAAATGGCTTGGTGGTTTTACAAGAAAAGTTTCTGTGTCTTCATGTTCATAAGTCTAACACTTCAGGTTAAACATGCACAGAAAAAGCCTTTTCTTTGTGTTTTTTTAACCACAAAGATAAAAGCTCAAGAGTTGATTTTTGTGTGGCTTAGAGTTTTGTCACGGAAATTGTATAACAGAGTTGCTGTCACCTTGACCTGTTCTCCAAATTACCTGTGGAATTTTATAAAATTATACATATGCCCACACAAGAGTTAATAGCATAAGGAAGGCAGAGAACACTATTGAACAGACTTTTGGAGGACATTAAAAAAAAAAAAAGAAAAGTTTAAAACATTTGAGTTTTTTTTTTTTTCTATGATTCATCTTACAAACTTGATTTTTCTAAAGAACAGTCTACATTCAGAACATACAAAATTCCTGTTATTCTAAATTGCTTTCAGTGTCTCTTTTTTGCATGTGACAACACTTTGGTAACTGACAAAATTTATATGAGAGACAGACAAAAATAAAAATGAAACTATAACATGACAAAGAAAGAAATGAAGCATTATCAAGACTATCAACTTTGTTATGGGAATAGAAAATTAAGTAGAAAATCATATAACCATAAAACATATATTCTGACATTTATCACAAATTATTATCGTTGTGAAATATTGGTATGTGCCACTAGCAACTAAAAATGCATCCACTGCCATTTTTTAAAAATCACCATTTTTAAAGCACATGTCAAAAAAAAGTATTTATATGAACTATTTGCATCACGCTTTCTGAATTTTTGGCAAATAGATGCATCAGGGCTCAGCAGCTCCTGGAGGTTTATGCTACCTTTTTGATGGCTTCCATAGAAATTATTGCATTCAAAGACCCTGTGAGGGTGGGGAGTGGGAGGATTCTTTTTGTAGACCAATAGCTGAGCTGTTAAATTACTTGTTCAACTGAGAAAGAAGAAAACATCAGGTTTTGGGGGTTAAAAAAGTAATTATGGATCAGGGTGAAAATGTACTGGACCAAAAAAAAAAAAAAAAAACCCCACAATGTTTTTTTCCTTGGCACTGGAAAAGAAAAATAAAAAGGGCTTATTTCACAGTGTACAAATCATTTCATGGGGCAGTACTCAGTATGCAATTATTTTTCAGTCTCCACACCTTCAATCCCCACTCCATGTAGGTTTATATTTGTGATAGATTAGTGGTGTGTTATATTATCTATATAGTCTTTGCTGTCTGAAATTAGCTTGTTGCCTCCACTCTTTCATATGAGGTCTTTCCTCATGTTTTCCGTATGTATTGCCCATTGCTCTTCTCTGGTTAGATGTTCTGGGGTACTGAAGGATTTTAAAATTTATGTCCATCTCTAATTCCCAGGTCAGGTATGCAGCCCCACAAAACTTAACAAGTGCAGATAAAACCAATCTTGATTCAGCAGTGAAGCACAAGAAAGAAAATTTCTCAGTGCCTGTAACATATGTAGCTTGGAGGTAGGAGACATAGAGTTATGAGAAAGTAGAAGAGAGCATTCTGCCTGCAACACCTGATTGATCATAGACTGTCATTGACCATCCTCACCATTCTCAGTGATTATAGAATTTTTAAATAATTTCATAATGTGAATCAGTATTAAATGAAAACTCTTCCCAATAGAAAGAATGCTAGAAAGTATTATATTTATTTACATCAAACCCCCTAATGAATAAAGGGGGAGAGGGAAAGATTTTTGGAGACTTTGTACTATCTCTTTCCATCGTTAGGGAACTTAAAACATGTGTCTGAAGTTCAGTCCAAATATATGGTAAGGCAACGGGCTTTAAAGTATTCTCTGTTCTCATTTCCATTTTCTCCCTGTCTTAATGATTGTGATCAGTGATGGACTTCATGAGATATAAAAATCAGATGTAGGAGATGTCAAATTTAATAGAGGTGGGATAGCCTTATAAGAAGCAATGTAAAGGGTTATTTGTTTTCATGGAATATCTCTTTTTGTATACCTCATGCTACATGATTACCTCTTGCTCAGGAGCATCAGCATTTCCATTTCCACAATGCAGAAACTTATCTTCTTCCTCTGTAACCTTTGGCAGACTTTAGGTCCCTACTGAATTTTTGTTCATGTGTTAGGATAGTAGAACCAAACCACAGGTCTGGATTGAACATTTATAAATTTTTGTCTTTTTAGACTACAAAAGTTTACATTTCAGTCCCTCATCTCTTTCTACTAATTAAAAGAGTTATTTCACCAACTGGAAGGCATACAGACTTTTACTTGCAAATTTTATTTCCTAAACTTTTACCCTGAAGTGAAATATAAATAGAATTAAATGTTTGAGGGTTACTTTCCTTGGAATAAAGATATGTATAAATGTATTTGTGTGGCAGATACTTCAAGAAAAATCCCTGAAGACACTGAAAAATATCCTGTTTTCTTTTTTCTTTTCTTTTTTTTTTTTTTTTTCCAACAGAGCTTTATTTTTAGGTCCAGACATGGGAAATGCTTCTCAGTGCAATCTGCCATTGGAACTAGACAATGAATGCTAGTGAGCGTATTTGGTTTGCGTTTTTTTAGCTGTATTACATTATCATTTGTTTATAAAACAAAACAAAAACAACAAACCACCCATTTATGGCACCTCATTTTATAGTTGCAAGGCAATGATTTCTATAAACTCTTTAAGAACTTTGAAACCCACCACTACTTATTACCCTTCACATGGTCATTTTCTAACATTAATGAACATATACAGGTTTGGGGTTTTTTTAATGAAAGCTGTTCTAAGTTATTCTGATGCTTTCTATTACATCTACATTAACCTTTAGTTTTGTATATATTTTTTGAAACAGCAATGAATGGCAGAGTTGGTAAGAATGCATATATAGCAAAATGTTTCCATTCTGGAATTTAGATAAAGTATCCTTAAGATTGAAATCTGAAGACTTCCTGCCCCTCTTCTTTATGGCCTGGCTTGGTCACATCTTCATGAGATAACTCAGTTATGCAGCTCTCCTAGAATATATAGCTTCCTCTGACCAAGAGGCTTAGGTAATCCTGCATTTTAGGACAAATGATACAATCAGATAGCCATGCCTGTACATGAGAAGAGTAGCTGCAGTTTAAATCTTCAGCAGTAGCAGTCATGAAAGTTCCATTTGAAATATTGTGTTGTGGATAAGGGGGAGGAGAGTATCAAGAGTAGCTGGATAATTTTTGGTGGAAAAAAAAATTGAAAGGAGAACACATTCCAAATGTGTATTTGACTGAGCAAATAGTGTATTTTTTATCAAAATGAACAATTGACGAGGTTTCCACAAGGACTAGCACTTGTCTATTTTGAAAAGACCTATTTAAATACCTAGAAAATATTTTCCTACAGAAGTTAGCAATACTTAAAGCAAACTTTTCTTTTGTTTAGGTGACATCCTTAGTCAGGTTATTAATCATACTATGAAATCATGTGAAGCCCAGTACATTGCCAGAGATATATATTGTATAAACTGCTATTTAAGACTTCAGTAACTGTCGTTTCAAAAGTGTTGGCTGTCCATGCATAATCAATCTGATCAACATCAAAGAATAGTGACTTTTTCAATTTAGATCTATGAGAAGAAAATTTACTCTTAGAGCTGCAAAACACCAAAAACATCAGTGCAAAATTCTACAAATTGCTCTCCAAAAGAGCATAAAAGAAATATTTTCAGAGTGAAGGTTGAAGAAGTTTCCATTAAAAACAGTTCTGAAAAAAATATAGTGACTTTAATGTTTTCCCTAGAAAACCATTGATTTTTATGAAAATCTTCCGTTGAGGAAATAAAAATGCAGTATTAATTTCAAACGGAAGCAGTCTGTTCACATAAACAAAATGATCTGTTGAAATGTCCTGAAATGCTTAACTCAAGACCATGTCAATACTGAACAACGTTAAGCCATATTGTAAAGATATTTCTTCTGAGTTGAGCTATCTTCTTCCGTACATCTTACATACCCTGACATGAACTCTTCTTAGAACGCACAATGTTATGTGATGTAGTATTTTTAATGCCATTAGAAGATGTTGCTTTCATGTCAGGGAAAAAAAAAAATAATTACAAAACATCAAAATGTTTAGACTCAATAGATGTACACTTCTAATATTTCAGAACTCAAACTTTTTTCGATTTCTCCCCCATAAAAAATTTCTATATAATAAAAAGTCATGAAATACAGAATATGTGTTTGTCTCAGCTGAGATGGAATTCCACCAGGAGAGAAGCTTTGTAATAAACTCTAGCTTTAAGTAGTTGTTTTAGCTAACTAAACACTGATCTTTAAATCACCTAGCTAAAGATATATGAATATGAAGAATATAAGCTATTAAATTATTGTAACAGACTACCAGCTTTCAAAAAAAGTAGGTAATTGGCTTACCTTCAGTAATTACAGTGCTATAGCGTCACGGTTTAGGGTCAGGGCGGCCCCTCAGGCCTATAACAGACGCTCTCTATTAACTCCCCTCCCTCCCCAAAGGGGAAGAGAAAAGGAATAAGGGAGAGAGATGTAGCGATTAGAAAAGGAAACTAGAACAGCTTTGATGAGAATAATAATAATAAAATAGATTATTTACAAATATATACAAGACCAGTATCGAACCCAACCCCCCTGATGACAATTACATCAGCATCACCGATGCTGTGGAGCAGTCACCGGGGGATTCCCAGACTGGGCCCCACAGCAGATGGGAGCTGTGTTCAGGAGCTGGATTCTGGTACCGGATTCAGGAACACACCAACTGGGATTGAAGGCAGTATGATGTTCTGATGTTCTGAGGAAGGAACATAAAGAGGACCTGAGCCAAGCCAAGCAAAGCTGGCAAAGCAGTCCAGGAGGGGAGAGGAGCCCAGGAGCCCCCAGAGAGAGAGCGGAGAGTGAGCAAGCTATAGACTCTCCAGATCCGTCTGCTTTATACCAACTATGACCTATATGGGCTGGAATAGCTGTTTGGTCAGTTTGGGGTCACCTGGCCTGTGCGCTCCTCTCTGCAGGTGAGGCCTTTCACTTTCCTGCACCCCCCAGTGTAGTGCACAAGATCCAGCAGTGGCCTTGGTCTGCATACCATTCCTTGGTAGTAACTCTAACCATGGGGTGTTGTCACTGCCAGCAGCAGCCACTGTCTGTGAAAACAGGCTGCTGACTTCAGACAGTGCAGGGAGTTAGAAGAACTGAGCTGAAAAGTAAAATCACTGAACAGAATTAGTTCTGTTCTCACTCAAACCAGGACACATAGGAAAATCTATTCCTCCACCAAAATAAAATGCTACTATGAATAGGGGTGTCAGGCTGTGGATAGGTATGTTATCAGTCATTTAAAATTAAGTGTTCTCGTGGGTTTTTTGTGCTTATTTTTAGTCCTTTAATCATATGAAGGCAGACAAGCTGAAATATTATATTAAGTATAAGAATCTCAATCTGTTTAAACTTCTTATATTTGCAAGTTGCTTTGAGTTTAATGTTCTTCAGCTAGTAAAAGATACAACATACTTACTGAAAAAAGTGGTATTTGTTTCTAAATATATTTTTAATCCTGCCCTACAGATGTACTGAGCCATGGAGTACATAAATTTTTCCTTGTACCTGTGGTACCTTCATATTCCTACTGATGCCTACAGTTACGCCTCTCATGTAAGTATTTGGAGAGAGAATTTCTTGAAGTGTACCATTAAAAAAAATCTTGTGGCTGATGTACATAATTCCATCAGTCTGGGGGATGGAAAACAGAGGCAGTGATGTTATGAGTGAACTGACTGGTTTTTTTTTTTGTTTTGTTTTAACATAAACCCAACTGTGCAGTCCTCAGGACTTCTGTGACTGCAGTGACTGAAACCCTGGTAACCCCCATGTAGTACCCTAGTAGCCATTGCTTGCTTTCTAACATGGTGCTGATAAATTTGCACAGAGCAGGGTTATGAATGTAAAACAAGAACAACTATATATATGGTCAAATGATCCCAAGGAACCCACCTTTGCAAGGATCATGTAGGTATTACAAAGATGTTACCATGCAAACTCTCGGCTCATTGTATTAGGTTTTATGGTTGTGTTGCTTGAGGTGCTCTGTCCTTGAGAGAAACTCTCAAGGAATTAGAGTAAGTACTGTGGAAGATGTTGTAAAAGTATCTTTTGTTTACCTTTACCCCAAACATCCAAATTTAGCCAGCCCAGGTTTTTTTTTTTTTTTATTTTTCCTCAGAATTCCTCTTTCAAGTAGTGTCTATAGAAGTTACTCTGTTGTTTCCTAAGGTTTTGGCAGCTGTACCTTTTGCCCTACCCCATCTGTCTCCTCCCAGATGCTCACTTTTGTACAGTTCTGAGGTTAGGTATTTAAAACAAACAAAAACTGAATATCCTTGCCAAATTTTCTAATGATGATCCTGGCCCCATCTGCCCCTCTGTTCTCACCAGATTCCCAGCCCCATCCTTAGAGGGGTAACAGAAGGGAGGAGATAAGACAGAGATGTCCTAGATGCAAAGTCATGTTCTTTCTTTTTCTAATGCAGTAAGGTTTTAAGGTTTCAAAAGTTGAAAGCAGAGATTATCTGTAAGCATTTACTTCAGAACAGGGACAGGATCCGGTAATTAGGTATGCTTTAGGACACTTTTGACTAATCCTTCTCTTTTTCTAATTATTAAAAATAATTTAAGTAATCATTTTGGGAAACATTTGAAAGGATGTCAGCATAAGTTATTTAAAGTACCTTTGTGTCTCAAAAAAGGTAAAACCTAAATTTCATCCCTTCCTCCCAGTCCTTCTCCAACAGGACATATTCCCAGGGATACTTCTGTTGCTGTTCTACTTGGCACACTTTAATAAATCCAAGGAACCGTGCTAGCAATCATAGACTTAAAAAGTTAGTAGAAGCACAAAAGACTATTATGATTTGAACTAAAATACAAATGCATTTTATTTTTAGATATAGAAGAGCTTTTGTGGGAACAGTGGCATTTCATACATTATTTTTGTGGTTGTAACACATTATCCCAGTAGAGAACAGTTGGCACAACTTTGTTATTTGTATTGTTGGATCTCATGAGAAAAGCAATAAAGAAAGTTGCTGTAATGGCTATTTACATTAATATATGGGTACTGGATTTCTGCCAAGCAAGCTTTTTCAGTTAGATGTCTAATTATGAAAGGGCTTTTTTTGTTCTTGTTTTCTCAGTCATTCCAGTAACCATTCTAGAATGCTAATCCTTACTATTAGCTGCCAAATGCTGAAGGTCTTCCACATATTTGACAAACAAATCAGATTTAATATCATCAGTGAAATAACGCAAGCAATTTTCTCCTTTATGAAGAATAGTTAGAGGCATTGTGTCTTGATAATATCACTAGCTAGAAATATTATTTGATGTCAAACGTCTTAAAGACCTATTATAAAATATATTACTCTCTCACCACCATTAATGTTTTGGCACAACCTTGTACTGTCTTTAAGACTGCACTTTGCCACGGCCATAAAAAATTGGATGTCACTATATATTGGAAATTTCTGTGAAGTTCAAGGTCCTTGGTAAAAAATCATAACAGCAATCCTTATGATATTAATAAACATATTAGAATAAGACTTTCACAGAGTTGGTAGTAACTACCTCCATCATTATTATTTTTTTCCCAGCCCAGTAATTCAACTTTTGAACAATATTCAGCTACCAGGCCAGGGCCAGCTGTGTCAGGCTTAGTTCTGAGCAGGATGTTGGTGCCAGGTTGCTCATATGTGATAACCTGCCAATCAATTCCCACTGCAGCAGTAGAGGTCATTCTACAAGTCCAGGGCTATGATCCAGGCTGTCATAAGAGGTTAGGGCAAATAGATTTGGAGAAATAAACATGTCATAAAAGGGATGTTAAATAAGGCTGAAGATATTGTTTGGAATCTTAGTATTCACAGGGCAAAATCTGTTTTGCTGGTGATGAGTTTACAAGGTAACAGAGTCCCAGTGATTTGGCAGTGATATGTAGGTGCCAACATTCATTAAAATACAGCCTTTATGAAAAGTATTCCTATTTTGTACAAAAGATGAATGTGTTGCATATTGCATGCAGCTTAGTAATAATAAAGTAGAACATATTTTCTATTAGTCTCCTGGTATAATGCAGTTGAAGTGGTCAGCTTATAGAAAGAAAGTTACCCTGTTCATGAAATTTATACCTGCAAAGTAGCAGAATATCCTACACTCAGAAACACTTTTTCTTCCCCAAAGTTTTAGTATGACTGTTTCATTCACTAATTTAGGTGGCAAAATTACTGCCTGCTATCCTAAACAAATTTTTCGGATACTCTTTATGAAATCCTCATGTAGTAGTGCTAATTTATCGTTCTATTCTGAGAGTTATATAGACCTATGTCTGTAGCAGCAAAAGAAAGTTAGAATAAGGTCCACTTAGAAGGGAATAAATAAGAATGTCTGATGCGGACTGAAACAGAAAGGGTACCAACTGCTTCGGCAATACTCATCTGCTACAGCGTGGGAAAAGCCTACAGGAAAGCTCAAAGCTCCAGAACATTACAGAATTCTGAAAGAGGAGGTAAATGTAGAAAGCAGAGGTTATTTAGATACAGACGTTACTTGTCTAAAGAGAGATGGACTATTATACCTAACAGGGTAAGGGCCTAAATTCCACTCCATGATATTTTTTCCTTTTTGACTACCAAGAACTAATGAGCTGTGGTAGTGGAAGATCTTGCATCTGAAGACAAGGGCCACAAGGCTTTGGATTTAATTTGAACTTTGGGTTACACTGAGGAATAAAACCTTAATGGTCCAAAAAGAAAAGAGAGGGGGCAACAGAAGGATATGGATTGGGTCACAAAGGGATATTTTGACGGTTGGCTGAGCTTTCAAAAGGAAGTCTCATGTAAAATGATCAGAATTGGTAGATGGTGCAATATGAGATTTTGGTATAGAATCGTCTTCCTAGTGCTTCTGAGAAAACAGTGGTGTACCTTTTCATATTGCCTGACTGTAATTAGTGAAAGCCAAACTAGGAATCGATAGAGACTTTCCATGCTTATCAGTTATTCCTCTTTTCATAAAAGAATCTTCTTTGCTCTATACCAAAGGGAAAGCAATACTCTAAGAAGTTAAAGCTAACACCTTAGGCAAACATAATTAAAGTAATTTATTTCATAGAATAGGCAGGGGGGGTTGGAATTGGAGGATCTTTAAGGTCCCTTCCAACCCTGACACTTCTATTATTCTATGTTTCTGTTTTCTAAAACAAGTAATCTATTCTCTCAATAGGCTTAGAAAGCTTACACCAAAAAAGAGACTTAAGGACAGTGGTAACTGACTTGTTTGACCTGTATATTAAAGTTAAATTTAATTACAGATTCAAATTATTAAAATCCATGTCATCAGATAGTCCCATAGAGCAATGGTGCCAGTTAACAACTGGGCTGCATTAGAACACAAAAATCACATCCCCCAGCATTCTGATGGGATGCTCTACGTACCACAAAAAGCAGAAAAATAGAACAGAATGGATATATGAGTGCATTTTTTAACAAGTATTGTGTCTCACATGATGTAAAGGAAGGTTTCCCAGCAGCAGCTGGAGTTTGTAAGTCATCCAAAGCACTGCAGAATATTCTTGTGTGTTTGCTTACAGTGTTTTATTTTCTTTGCCCAAAAGGAGCAATAGGTTATAATTAAAAATTGAAATTGTGCTTCAGAAACTATGTGCTCAGATTCTTTTAGGTGGATAGTAAGTATACAGATATTTCAGTCAGTTCATATAGTTTAATCACTGTTGTTCAGTGAAACAACAGACAGAAAGAAATACCATATCTTCCTCAGGTCTCAGTCCTTGACCACATGTAGGTTCAGCTGAGACATAATTAATCAGTTACGTAAACATTTTTCAACTCTAACATTTCCTACGAGGCAATTTACATTAATGTCTCTCATTTTTCAAAGTTTAGTAGTATCCAAGAATTAGCATATTGAGCTTTGATGTTTTTTAACATGATGGGTTGCTGATTTAATACTATAGCTCTGAGTAAAAAACGAAATAATGAATATTTGACTTGCTGAGGAACAGAGGAAACCAGAAGCATGATGTTTTAGAGTGCTAAATTTTATATCCCTCAGCCACAACTGAGCACAAAACCCACTTAAATTTCTTCCCCAAAAATCTTGTAATTACTTGGGGCCTATAGTAACTTGTGTTATGCTGGTTTTTAATCAAAACAAAATAGCAATAGAGGGTTGATAATACTGTTATGGTTCTGATCCAAAACACTCTCCACTCATATTAAGACATTGCTTTAGGATGCTGTCATGGTTTAACCCCAGCTGGCTTCTAAGCCCCACGCAGCCTCTTGCTCCCTCATAAGCTAAAGGCAGTTTAACAGATAAAGCAAAAGCTGCACACACACAAGCAAAACAAAACAAGGGATTCATTCACCACTTTCCATCAGCAGGCAGGTGTTTGGTCATCTCCAGGAAAGTGAGGCTCCATCGCATGTAATGGTGACTCGGGAAGCCAAATGCCATAACTCTGAACATTTCCTCCTTCCTTCTTCCCCCACCTTTTTATGCTGAGCATGATGTTTTGCCGTAATGGGATATCCCTTTTGTCTATCAGGGTCAGCTGTCCCAGCTGTGTCCCTTCTAACTTGCACACCCCCAGCCTACTCGCTGGTGGATGGTGTGAAGATTAGAAAAGGCCTTGACCCTGTGTTAATACCTCTTGGCAATACCAAAAACATTCCTGTATTATCAACAGTGTTTCCAGCACAAGTCCAAAACATAGCCCTATACCAGCTACTATGAAGTAAATTAATTCTACACCAGCTAAAACCAGCACAGATTCTTTAAGAAGTGGTTTACATTTTAATATTTTTCCTTTTACCACATTTTATTATCATAGAATCATTAGGGTTGGAAAGGACCTCTAGGATCATCAAGTCCAACCTTCATCCTAACATCTATCTATCCAT
>JAAGNO010001379.1:110652-123345 GCA_033439905.1 Ceryle rudis | reverse complement strand
TCATGGACTGAGTGGAGGTAACAAGTCCTCCATATCCGTCAAAATCCCCAATCGATTTTTCAAGTTCTCCTTTGCTAACAGCTTAAATTCTCCTTCAGCTTCAGAAAAAAATCTAAAGCTTTTCTAAGGCTTGGAAAGTTCATTTATTTGAAAATTTACAGTAGGCTGAGAAAATCCTACTGCTATTTGTGCAGCAGATTGTCTTCTATCTTTGCCCAAGTCATAATATTTTGTTTGCTTTTTCATCATAACCCCCAGTAAATACCCTGAGGCTGAAAATCTTTGTGAAACACAAACTTCTACTATCAGTAACACCAAAGAGTTTCTATTCTAGGTACTTTTGTTGTTATATCCAGTCACATCTTTCTCTACATGTTTCAGTCTTCCTCTATGCCAGCAAAATAACTTTGGAAAACACCATTCCTCTTTTATTTGCAGCGATCTATGCCTGTCTGCTTCCCACATCTCCCATTTTGTGGATATAACCAAGCCTCAAAGACAGACAACTGGTTTCCTTCTCTGTCAGACACATTGGCAACACAACAGAATAGGCTGCCTTTCATGCTTGTGACAGATAAGGACATGGGATGGAGGTTTTTTGCTGCCCGGTTCTTTCAATAAGCAGCACAAATAGCAGAGGGACCTTCAAACAGCTTATGATATGGATATTTCAGTCCTGCAGGGACCATGTTGTCACTCAGGGTACTTTTGAGTATAATTTTGCAATGTGTCTGTTCTGCTCTACTTAGAAAGAAAGGAATGGTCTGACCATGCTTTTGAGGCTCTCATGTTCCCCCATTTGCCAGGACCTGGAAAAGTTTTGATCTAAAGATGTTCCAGGAACATGAGATCCACTTAGAGGCTCTGGTTCTTAAGAATCCAATCTGGTTTTGTACTGTTAATACAATGTGATGTACCCTGTTTCTTTTTGTTCAAGCTAACATGTTTTACAAGGGAAGAGGAAATAAACATGTCTCCCTTTTCATCACCTTAAACAACATTAATTGGAAATATCATAGTTTTAGCATAGAGATTTTAAATTATGATTTTGTTTCTGGAGCTGCTCAGCCTTTTGAGTTGCTGCTGACGGCTTTATGTTCTTCCTGCTTTCCCCAAGGTTTCTCCTCCCCTTTCTGATTGTTTAATTGTTTACATCTGGGCAATTTATTTGATGTTTAGTAAGTGTGAATATTTTGCTAAATGAACATCTGCTAATTAGTTAATCTATCTAGAAGTCAATATATATTAACTGTACACTAGAAATAGTCTGAAAATAAAGTACAATATTATCAAATTTATGCTGGGTAAAAGATTCTGAATTTGTCCTTCAGTGTCACAGACATCTCAGGAACATGGATCACACCGGTCACTCTTAATAGAATATGCACATATCTGCAGCTTTAAGTTTGGCAATTTCCTGAAGTAAAGGAATATATTTTATACAGAAGCTTATAATTTTGGAGGCATTTAATTGTGTAAGAAACCCAACTTTCTCCATTATTATTAAAGAAGAAATTTTACTCATGAATATTTTTTCTTACTTAATGCTAAAATAAATATTAAATATCCCAGTGCAGAGCTGACTTGGAACTAATGATTTCCTTTGAGAGCGGTAGGGAGAACATTCTTTGATTTTGCTCAGTCCTATTGTAACCTGCAGTGCTCTGTCCAATCTGGAGTCCTGAGCACAAGAAAGGTACGGACTTGTTGGAGTGGGGCCAGAGGAGGGCTACAAAAATAATCAGAGAGATGAAGCACCTCTGCTGTGACGACAGGCTGAGAGACTTGAGGTTGTTCAGCCTGGAGAAGAGGAGGCTCCAGGGAGACCTTATTGCAGCTTTTTAGTACTTCAAGGGAACCAATAAGAAAGATGGGGACGAACCTTTTATCAGGGCCTGTTGCAGCAGGACTAGGGGCGATATTTTAAACTAAAAAAGGGTAGATTGAGACTAGATATAAGGAAGAGATCTTTTGCAATGAGGATGGTGAAACACAATTTAGCCAGAGAGGTGGTCAATGCCTCATCTCTGGAAACATTCAAGTTAGGGTTGGATGGGGCCCTGAGCAACCTGATCTGGTTAAAGTTGTCCCTTCTAACTGTAGGGGGTTGAACTAGATGACTTGTAATGATCCCTTCGAACCCAAACTATTCTATGACTAAGTCTTCTACCTAGTCCAACACCTAGCTAGATTCATACTTGACTTTTTGGGAAGTATTTTCTCTGTGTCCAACTTGAGCACTCTTTCACTGATGCACCAATGCTTTAAAGAGCAAAGGGCAGAAATTACAGGCTTGAATGCCCAGAAGAGAAAATAGGCACAAACTGAAAATAGTTGGCATACCTGTCACACACTGTTTAGACTAAAGTTTGTGTTTGGTTAAAGCCTGTTTTCCAGAAAGGACTGCACATTGAAATGGCTCTAGCAATAGCTTTATGTATTGTAGAAAAAGTTCTCTAGGCAAATTCAATTCTAGATTTTCTGTTGACATTAGATCTGACAGAATAATTTCACTAATTTATGTTACCTCCCCTTGTGATATCAATGTTGTTGAATGTGATGCTAGTTACAAATCAATATCAATTAACCTGAGTATAGATTTCGGTCCTTGAATTCAATAAATCCTACATTTTTTCTGCTTTAATATTAGACCCAAACAAATATATCCGATACATACCAAATGCAAGTGTAAGTCAAATACAATATAGACTGTTGCAGTTAGTTGAGTGACGTATTCCCCACATTATTCAATTTTAGCACAGTTCAGAATCACATAAATACTCCCATGTCTTAGATAAGGTAAATGGCTACCAAGATCTGTTGAGATACCTAGAAATATAATTATCATTGCAGGAGTCTGAGCTTGCCCAGAAGCTCTACTGCATCATATAGAAATAATACTGTAGAGGTAGGGTACTTAATTCAGTGAACTCATAGATAGTATTAAATTGAGACAGAAACTCAGATGTTCAAAAGTATATTTCTGACCATGCAATGTGTAAAAACTAGGCCTTTCCCTTCCAGTTATTCCGATTTTCTATTTCCTAAATGGAAAATTACATTTAAAATGTTTGTGTTGCTTCCCAAATACCTTTAAACAATTCTTTCTTGTCTAATGTGCTTAGGACATTGCAATACAGTATTTATGAAATATGATTAAATACCTTGTCTATGAGAACTGCTAACAGGATTGGGAATGTCAACCTCACTTCTGGCTAAAGATTATGTCCTTTATTTTTTTCTCAATTGGTATAAAAATTTACCTGTGTCATAACTATGAGAATGTCCTGGTTTGAGTTAGAACAAAACTAACTCTGTTTAGTAATTTTACCTTTCAGTACAGTCTCTTCTAAGTCACTGCACTTTCTGAAGTTAACGGCACGTTATTGCAGACAGTGTCTGCTTCCAGCAGTGATAATGCTCCATGTTTAGACTTACTACCAAGGACTGGTGTGTGCAGAAAAGCTCCTGCTTATACTTGCTCCTGTGAAGACCAAGGTCACTACTGGATCTTGTGCACCACTTTGGGGGGTAAAAGTAAAAGGCTGCACCTGTGTGGAGGAGCAGACAGGACAGGTGACAGGTGACTGACCCTGTCTGACCAAGGAGGTATTCCATTCCATAAATGTCATATTCAGTATAAAGCCAAGGGATCACAAGGGTTAAAGCCTCTTCTTCAATGGCCAGTGCCCAAGTAGGACTCTGTCCATTCTGGTTCTGCCTTTGATCCTGATCTGTGTGGTCCTGAATCCAGCTCCTGAACCTGATTCTCCTCTGTTGCTGAGTCCAGTCTGGGACTTCCCCAGTGCCTAGACCTCAGCATCAGTGGTGACAGTGACGTAATTGCCATTAGAGGGGTATGGTTCAATATTGGTTTTGTATATGTTTGTATATATTTTATATTTTAAATATATATAAAAATAATTTTAAAAGTATAAAATAGATAATAGGATCTATCTTAGTAATTATTTTATTAAGAATGTGTAAACTAGGAATTTCTGTGATTGTTTCCCGCAATAACATTAAACTAATATTGTGTCCATTCCTGTAGGCTTGAATGTCTCCCATTTGCAGATGTAACCAAGTCTAGATCTTCCCTTTCTTAATTCGAGAAGAATGACCTGCTGCTTTATTTTAAGAGGACTGTGTCCTTAGTCCTTATAAGGAATTCCAGTTTGGGTTGTGGCCTGCCACTGGTCTGCATTTAAGTGTGTGGTCTGGAAAGAGTTAAGATACAACCTCTCTAATTCCTCCTGAGTGAGGTATTAATACTGAGTGGCTTTGTGTAGTAGTGGTCTTGAGTTTTATTACCAGACAGTTTTTCCATGTAACAACTTGGGAGTTTTGGTACCCGACTGAAGGCTGCTACAGGAACTGTGGATTTAAAAACTGATTTCAGTGATGATGAATGGGTAAACTTAAGCACTTACTGAGTTGGTCTTAACTGTTAAGTTCACTATCTGCCTTCTCTTCACCAAAAGTTTATTTCTTATTAGTGTGTTCAAGATAAAACCCTTTCTTTCAAATGGGCACAGAGCCCTTTGGAACACAAGAAAATAGACCTATGTAATCAAAGTTTTTTTGACTATCAGATAACATGTTGTGTAGGACTTGTCACTTTTTAATGCAGAAATAAACTAGAAAGAAGAATGGAAAGGACAGAGATATTGAGTGTCAATTAGGTTTAAGATTCAGTGACAGGTTGTAATATAAGTCACTTTGTGTACAAATGTTGTCATTGATTTTCTGTTTAACATTATTGTCTTCATCCTCCAGCAATTACTGTGCCTGTTGCTAAATTTTTTCCCTTTAATGCGACCTATAGATACATCTTTTCTTCAAAGTTCTGCCTTTCTGTGTTGAAATGTCTGGTTTTCATACAGAATTATTGTGATCTGTCACCTCAATTTAGGTTAACTTTTGACATTCTTCATATTACAATAAATTAAAAGATTAAAGTAAGAAATCAGGAATGTTACTGGACCACATCCTTATATTCAGGATAGTAGCTAACTTGCAATACAGTGAAAGAGAATCTTCAGTCTCTCAGAGAATATATTGCACTTTACTCCTGTATTTCCACAGACAGGTATTAAAACAACCTACAAGACATAATTTTGATTTAGACCTCTTAATGAACTTTGCCAGGAAATATCTCTGTTCCTCTTCCTGACATGAATCCAATCAGTTTATATTAACACAAATACATTAAAACATATAGAAGGTTCTGCCATATATACTTCATTATTTAAAAGCTTTTCCTACATAGAGCTGTACAAATTTCACCTTGTAATGAGGAAATACACATGTATTAGATCCTGTATGCCGAAGAACCTTTATGTATAAAACTTGGAGAAATACAGATGACTGTAGATTGATGGAGGTTCACTAGAGTCTGAAATAACCATTCTTTTGAAAAGAAAAAAACCCACATCCTAAGCTCCAGAAGTCTTACCATGAAAAAATATTTAAACTTCGCACTTCTTGATTTCAACAAATTTTAATCATGAACTGATAATTTCATCAAATTTATCTTCCTGCTCTATAATAGAAGTTGAAGACACAACTGCAAGAGTGACCTCTCTTTTCCATTTTAATATATGCCATTGTTAAACACCAAAATGTTTTCTACAGGTTTGGTATTTTGAAGTTCTATAAGGTTCAAGAGATCCACAGTGTGCTCAGTGGACTTCTGATGCTTCCTGGATATATTTTAATTATGTATAGTTGTCTTCATGTCATGTAGGCAGGACAGTAACTGATAACACCCTGTGTCCCTGTTGAGCTTTAAAATTGAAGCCATGCTTTCAGAACGCTGCCCTAAATTAGTTTTCACACCAGTCAAATTACACCATGCAGGAGACCTCAGGTCTGCTGCCCGAGCAACAACTAATAATGCATACGTCATAAAATGCCCATAATTGCCCACAGTCTGCTTTTCAGATAATTCTTACAGATCTGAAAAATCAGCAACCTTCATGAAATGTACATGTTATTTATTTTTGAGCTTTTGTGGCATACTAAGCTCAATGAAAATGTCATTATTCTGTTGAGATCTGTGTCTATCAGGTAAAATTATTTTTTACTGTTAGTGTGTTGTTCTGACATGAAATATTTGTACAACTTGACAGTTACAATGGAGATAGAGCTTAAAAGCTGTGATGAAAGAGTTTCCTAACAGTTTCTACAGACTTTTTCATATCCTCACTTCACGTGTTTTAAAACCACTGTATTTTAGAAGACTTAAAACATTATTTCCTCTGTGAATATATTTCTAACCTTGAAGTATTTTCTATTTTTCTGTGTGTATATAGGATTATGTTGAGTCATCGAGTCACAAACCTTTATGTTCCTGCCCTCTGTTTCTTCCTCTGCCTCTCTCTGTCTCCTTCCCCCTCTCCCTCCACCCATAGAGGGGGGTTCTTTCAGCCACTTGTCTTCAGAGAAATTTCAAACAATGATAATGAATGACAATGAGATATATTAATCTGCCATCACAGGCTTCTATGTCTCAAAGAGAAGGAGCCATCGATACCTTTTAGAATATTTCCAAGTCTTGTGACTCTTTTATCAGTGCCACATCCTCATTGTCTCACCTTGTCTTCTTCCCTAGCCCATCTGAAATCTCCTGTTCCCAAGGATTTCACATGATTCATTTGTTCTTTTTCTTTGAGACATCACTCTTAGCTGGTTTCCTCATCCATGTCACCTCTGCCTACAATATAGATGTCCAAGCAATTGCCTTAGAAGTGTCCTGCTATCTCATATTCCCTTCAAAAGAGAAGAAGCCAGAGGAGTTCCTCTGGAGCCCAGCTATGCCTTTCAAGATAGATCCAACCTGTCTATATCCTGTCTTCTGTCTCGCTGAGTCATGTGAAAGGAAGAAAATTATGCTGGTTTCAGGAAAGAAAACTATCATCCTTAAGAAATTGCTTAAAACAAGAGATGAAAAATATGCAAACACTTTCTTTTTCAAATTATTTTCTTATTTTATTTCATGATTGTCTATTAGTGATGAAGATACATTTTTAAATCCCAGAGCCACAGGAGTGTTTTTGAAAATAAGATAGTCTTGCATTCTTAAATGATTACTCCCTTTGAGAATTTCACCTCTTGTGAGGATCTATACCCAGTGTCATTAATAAAAACTCATTTTTATCTCCAATAGAATAAAAATATTGATTTTTTTCACAGATATTAAGTATTTCTTAGTTTTCAAATTCAGCTTGAAAACGAAGTGGAGAGAAGGAAGATGTTACAATCTTGCTAGAGTATTTCATATTTTAAAAAGCTGCTCAAAGTTAATGCATAATTTCATATATTCACAGAATTATTCGTGAAAATGCATTTTCCTTTTATAACCCATGACTAAAGTTTCCATGGAAGGTCTTTTTTTAATTTATTTTTTATATGCTATATTACATAATCCCCAATCCATGAAATCACAACGTGAAAACAATTGGTGTACTTGTTTTACCTGCATGTTGCATTTATTATCCAGACAGGAAAGACCTAGTTCACACTGTCAGCCCGTAATGACAGTCTTTCTTTCTACTTGCAGATTCCATGGCAGTATTTTAATCATGTTTTGTATTTTGCAGCCTAACAATTCCTTACATGAGATGTCTTTCCTTTCGCTGTTACCTTCTCTCCCATTCCTTGCTACCTAAAATGGCTATTGAAATCTTAAATTAACAACAAATAGACCTACGACTCATCCACTCAGAAGCACAAACCTTGCTTTGATGTATTATTTAAGTGTAGTGTTGCTGCCATGAATCTATTCCCTTGAGAGATGACAATCTATGAGAATATGTGGTAATACGGGGGCGAGGAGTGGTCTTTAAACATACTGTCTGCTAGGAAGCTTTTGTGTGTGTTTTCAAATGCTGAAACAAAAGATCACCAGCATGACTTATAATCATTAGCTCTGCTCCTGCTAATTATAGCTAGTTGAAGAGACAATTATTGCTTTGTCTATTTGTCAGAAAGTTGTCACTTTGTGTTTGCTAGCCTTTTTCTAGACTTTGTCTGAATCAGTGTTTTACCATAGCTCAATTATATAGGTCTACTGACATTTCACTCAGATTACAAACACGCAAATAATCTATTCTGCTAGCAAGGAGAAATAGGGATCAACAGCAGTAGATGGGCTAAAAGACGCAGAAGGAATCACCTCACTAGAATTGTTGTATGAAATGAGAGACTGCAGAAGAAACATGTCATCTGCTGGCTAGTGGATTAATGATTAAAGGGTATATCTAACTGACTTTGTCATTGAAGTTGAATTTCTGTATCATAAGAGAGGGTGCAGCTGAATATGCATCTGTAAAGAAGTGTTGTTTGAATGAGTGCACCACCAAGTGTGTCTTCATGTCAGACTTCACCAAGCCAGGTTGAACTCCTGAGGAGATTGGACTAAATCTAGGAAAAGAACAGAAGGCTGGTTTCTAATAAGAATAGGAACAGTGAAGTTTCAAGACCTGGGCTGTCCTCCAGAAATGTTTTTTATGGCCTTAGATAGATCATTTAATCTTGGTTAAATCACAGAAGTCAATGAGGTGGAGACATACCCTCTAGAAGAGAAAGGAAAAAAACTGCTATCTATCTGAAGGCAAATGAATCATTCCCTTCAGTCTTTGTGTTGGATAATTGTGAATCAGATAATGAAGGATTTTTTGCTGTCTAATAACCCTGTTCAACATACACTCTAATAAATTGGATTAGTTGGTAATTTCAATTATTGCATTTATCAGTACATTAGATTAAGACAAAAATGTACTGTATCTGCTAATTCATTTTTACAGCAAGAAAATCAGTTCTTGAGTCCACTATCTGAAATTTCAGGAAATAATTATGACATAGCTTCTAATAAATTAGTTGGTTACTTAAAAAACTGATGATCTATTCAACTTCTGCTTCTCTGCGCAGGACTGGGTCCTATTTTCTTGTTTCACTTTTATATGAATTGATGGTTTCACCACACAGAAATGCTCTGACTGAGTTCTTGTGTGAATGTATTGGTTGATTTCACAGTTCTACATTTCAGATCGCTTTCACACACAGTCATATGCTAGGTTTCTTTTCAGTAAAAATGATCTTTAATTTTTTGTAATGAAATTTTATAAATACAGAATAGCAAATACCTAAGAAATGTTAAATGAGTACCGCTGTATTACCAAAACATTTCCTATAGAATTTAAGTCTCATTTTGCTGGTTGGATTTCACATGTATCTGCCATTCCAGATAGCTAGTAATTTAATTATTTCCCAGACAGATTTCTTTTTTTTTTTTTTTTTTTTTTTCCCCAAGAATGACAATATATTCCGAACGTTTTACACAAAATGTGGACATTCTCACGTGTCCCCTTTCATGGTATATCTGCAATATATACACACTTCTTGGAGAAAGCAGAACTAAGTATTTTGAACTCTCCAGATCACAGGGAATAGGAAGAATGGGACTATTGAGTACTTCTGCTAACTTATGAAAGAAACAAAAGAATGTTCCTACATGTTCCGCTATACTTGAGAAATCACAAACTCTCAGAAAGATAGGATGGTTTAGGGAAACAGGAGTTAAGAATGAAACCCATGATAGCAGAGACAGGTATTCCCCAAGAATTCTGGAACACTGCACAGGAAGTGAGAACCCATTGATCCCACTGACAAGATGCACTGTTCTTCAAATATTCTAGCTATTCTGAGGATGATTTGGTTTTTTTTTTTGTTAATTACAATATTGTCAAAATTTTATTTATTTTTAACTGACATCATTAACTAGTATCTAAATTTTGCAGATTAATTTGAGAGAGCAAAACAGTAAGAGTTACCACCATGATATTCAAATATATTCAAATATTTAAATTGAATTAGCACAGTTAAAAAAACCCAAGCCAAACCAAACCATAAAATTAATAATCACCTGGACTCATGTTTTCTTATGAAAAATACTATTGTCTCTATCTACTGTTCTTGGACCTAACTTGCCTATGTGTTTACATGGCTTCTTTAATAATGCAAGAGAGTATAACTAGACTGAGGATAGATTCTCTAGCTATGAAGACTATGCTGTGTTACAGTCATGCTGTGAAAACCAGAGAATCTCCTTGAAATTACGATGTTCCTCTGGAACTGTCACAAACTGGAGGATAGAAACCCAACCATTTTTGCACCCTGAACTTTGCCCACTGTCACAGTTTAGGGTCAGGGCAGTCCCTTAGACCTAACCCCTCACCCTCCCCAAAAGGGAAGAGAAAGGGAATAAGGGAGAGAGAGTTAGTTAGCAATTAGAAAAGGAAGCTAGAACACCTTTAATGAAAATGAAAATAGTAATATAAATGGAATATATACAAATATATACAAAACCAGTGATCGAACCCAACCCCCTGATGGTAATTATGTCACTGTCACGACTGATGCTGTGGAGAGGCTGGGGGAGTCCCAGACTGGGCCCTGCAGCAGACAGGAGCTGTGTTCAGGAGCTGGATTCTGGTACACACAGATTGGGATTGAAGGCAGAATGGACAGACTCCTCCTTGGAGGTGTTATCACTACTGGAAGTAGACACTGTTTGCACAAACATGCTGCTAACAGTGCAGTTAGTTAGATAAACTGAGCTGAAAAGTAAAATCACTGAATCAGTTCTGTTCTCACTCAAACCAGGATACCCACTCACTTCTTAAAGACAAAGATATCACATCACTTCCAAGAAAACTGTGGATATATCCATACCAGAAAAAGGAATATTTATTTTAGTCTTCCCAGAATTCATTGTCTTCAGAGGCCTCCCTTATTAATGATGTGACTTATCTGTCTGGTTTTGTTACAGATGTCTTGAGAATTGATTGGATGTCATTGCAGTTAATATCTTTATGTATAGATTGTCTATAGTGTAATATACCAATTTTATATTATAGATATGCAAATACAAAAAAAAAAAAAAAAAAAAAAAAGAGAGAAAGCAGAGCTGTACTGTAATGAAAGCAGAGACTTCTTTCTGTCTCAGTCCCTCATCAGATATGTGTTACAGACGTGACAGGAAGAAAGACAGTGCACTGCTACTTTCTGGCAATCCCTGGATGGGATGCAAGACTGATGAGAACTCTCTCAGACAGTTTCTTCAACAGTGCTGAAGCTGATATAGAAGTACATATAGAATCCATAAGCATAAACAATTCTTATTCAATGAGGGATGAGGACAGTTTTTTCCCTCTGTTATATTTTCTTGACTTAAAATTAAACAGAATCAAGCAGTTTAGAAATTAAGTATATTTTAACACCCTCAAATATCACAGGAAGGTTTGAAGTTTTTATCAGATTAGACAGCTCTAATAGGACATGCTAATGTTATCTGGGAAATGGGATGCTGTAAACTTAGTAATACCATGTGTTCAAATAGAGAGATAAAATGAAAGAGTTTCTTGTGAAAACACTGTTGGATATATCAACTCCTATAATGAGAAAAAGAGCAAAAGTAATCAAAGACAAAACATTTTGACTGGTGAGAGAAGTTGACATTTTATATCCACTTGATAGTCACTATATGAGAAACCATCTCCGAAGTCACGTGCTTTTTTGGGTTTTAATTCTGTAAATATTTTAGCAAACTTTTTTTTGTTTTTCTAGTATAAATGTTATTGAAAGAAAATATCTTATCTGAGTGCTTAGTTATAATCCCAAAATGTTAAACAAAATTAAATTTGGGCACTTAATATTTCAGTGGAGACAATACCTATACTTTCTAACCAAAGCTGGTTTTAAACTGTGTATTTAAGATTTATATGAGTACATCAGCTGAATATTACATATCACAACATATAGTGTTGTTCAGTAAAAGAGAGATTGCTGCTCCACTTTTACTGTACTGAGAGGTAATGTCTTTCTCATATAATTATAGAATGACAACAGAAGTGGGACCTCTCAGCCAGAGCTGTATTAATGCTGCAAAAAATCTATGGGAATGATTTGAAAAATAAATTTATTTTAATTGTGTTTATACAAATTTTGTGTTTGTTTTCTGCTGTGAATAAATACTCTGTAAATGTCTTTATGTAAATCAGTGATGCAGACTCATTTGGAATCCTGCCTGCAGTATGGGTTACCTTGCTTTCAAAAGTATAATAAAAATTTAGCCAAGTTTAGATAGAAAGATGAGGAGCCTATATATAAAAAAAAAGAGAATGAAGGCTTTTTATAAAGAAAAAGAGTTTTAAAAATTATTTGGATTACTTAATTTAAAAAGGACAAAAGCATAAAGATGACAAGCGTATTTCTCATAAAGATGAGAAGAACTGAGTATTGTAACTGTAAAAAATAACAGATAATTTCTCATCCAAACTCACTGTAAGAAAATAACCTATGAAATGAAAAGGAATTCAACAGTAAATACCTCTTCATAAAATATATGTAATTGGATCAATTAGATACAACACTTGGGAAAGATGAGTACTAATTGTTTTCAGAGGGTTAATACTGTACTAGATGAATCTACAGTCTGGTTTTTGTATAGCAATGCTGAGTCATCTTACTAAAATAAAACAAGTAAATTACAGTACAATAAAATTCAAGTGAAAAGCAAAATTAATATGAAAACTATAAATATGCCACAGTACTTAAAAATGGGCACCTGCCCATCTAAAATAAAATAATAATTTCCAGATTGATCAATATATTTTCTGGGGGGGAGAAGAA
>JAAGNO010001379.1:80002-100460 GCA_033439905.1 Ceryle rudis | reverse complement strand
TAATAAAAATATGGGAATGGGTGAAAATTGACCCAACACATTTCTGTATTACACACTTTCTCTCTTTGCTCTTAAATGTTACAGCAGACAACTTTTAGGCTGAAATCTTATGTAAGAGTCCCTCTGGCTCAGACTGGTGAGTTATTTCTATTTCTAACCTGGCAGAACATCAAATAAGTCTGCAGCTCTCTGTGATGCCCACGTGCTTTCTGTAGCATCTAAGCGTCATTGTCAGTCTCAGGAAGAACATAAGGTCCTTTTCTCTTTCTCTCCTGCTTGCTTGCTTTCTTTCTCTTGTCCATTACATCTCCCATAATTGACACATTTTTCCCTTACTAATCATTTTTTCCTCTTTTACAGGAACACCCTGAATGTGTTTGCTCTCTGCCTTCCACCTTTTCCTAGATAGTGGTGGTGGTGCGGAAGACAAAATCTGACTGCCAGATTCAAGATGGTGCAATTTCTACTACTGTCAGGCATTTTCCTGACAGTACATTTCTCTTTTTGCTGAATCCAGACATATCAATGTTTGACTTGATGTTTGAAGCAGGAAGTTGCATGTTTTCATAAGTCTGAGACTTTCAAAGGCAGCCAGCCAGTCAGTTTTAGTGGGTTGTGATGTCATTGCAATATTACCACTATATAGAGCCAATCTGGAGGGGAAAAACCCCAAACCTGCCTCCATCCTCTTTCTTGACCAAACTCTGTACAGTATAATTGTTTTCAGCATTTGGTTATGTGAATACTTTCTTATGTAAATTCATCCTGTCTTCTTCAGAAATACCATACATATGCACTTTATCTTTTATCTCTCTTCAGGTGAGTGTTTGTCCATCTTAACACTGTTTCAGGGGAAGTGCTTTGGCATTACATATACTGTAAGTTTACCAAATGATGAGAATCTGGAAGAAATCTAGAACAGAATGGTATATAATGTCAGCTACCTTCAGTGAAATTTAGACTATTGATACAGCATAACACAAGAACTTCAGGGACCTATGAGATCCAGACTGTTTTTCATTATCACGTGTTATCATAAATATTAAACACATGCATTTATTTACAATTCTAGAAGAAAAAAAAAAAAGACAACATTTTTAAAATCTCAAAAGAAAAAAAGCTCAGTGTTAAAAACACTATGAAGGAAAGCACTGGGATTTTTGTTTTTTCTTTATCATAATACTCTCACATAAACTCTGGTGGTGGTTCTTTTTTTCAAGGAATGTATTTCTTTTCTGTCTGTGTATATTTACTTGTTTTCATGTATTTATCAGGTGACTGGAAAGTTGAATGCCTAAATATTTGGACGAGTAAATAGCTTTCCCAGTATGAGGAGTTTCACCAAAATCCCCATCTACTGTTTTCAGTCCACAAGGTTATTCATGTACATAAAATCTCTCTAAAACATAAATATTTACACTGCATTTTACATTTGGCAAATAGCAAAAAGTAACAATTATAAACATTTTCATAAATATAGTAATTTCGGGAATCTAACCAGGGGATATCATATATTTAGACCTACACTGAAATGAAAACAATTACACCTGTTTAAAATCAGGAAGGATCTAAAAATCCTTCCTACCTTTTTTTTTTTTTTCTTCTTTCTTTGTAGGTAGTTTACTTTCTGTTTCTGTTGATGTGCCTTCCCAGGAGAAGAGATTAAAGGTAATGTGAAAATATTTTTTTACTGTGTACTGCTTTTGGTAATATTTTTGGATGCCTAGTACTCAGTTTTCTGACTTCTTTTCCAGTGATTGTCTTTGACAGACATCTCCTTACCTCAAGAGAAAAGAATGAATGAACAAAATAAAATGATCCACCCTACCAGTGTGGTAGGGGGGAATAAATAGACTGTTGTGCTTTAACCCCATCCATCAGCTAAGTACCACACAACTGCTCGCTCCCTCCTCCCTTCTCCCAGTGGGATGGGGAGGAGTATTGGAAAAAGAAGTAAAAGTTGTTCCTTGAGATAAGAACAGTTTAATAACTGATATAAACCAAAAATAATAGCAACAGGCAAAATAATAATAGCAATAATAATATAAAAAATAATATAACAAAAAGAGATCAATAAAACCCAAGAAAGACAAGTGATGCACAATGTAATTGCTCACCACCATTGCCTAAGCAGTGATCCACTTCCCCTTGCCAACTCCCTCCAGTTTATATGCTGGACATGATGTCCTATGGTATGGAATTTCCCTTTGGCTAGTTTTGGTCAGCTATCCTGGCCATGCTTCCTCCCTGCTTCTTGTGCCCCTCCTCACTGGCAGAGTACTGAAAACTGAAAAATCCTTGACTTAGTGTAAACACTGCCTAACAACAACGGAAACATCAGGGGGTTATCAACATTATTCTCACACTCAGTCTAAAATACAGCATTGCACCAGTTGATAGGAAGAAAATTAACTCTATCCCAACTACAGCCAGGACACAGACATAAGAAATTATCCTTTTTCCCCTCTTCATCCAGATCACCTATATAGTTTGCAAATTATACAGTGGCCATGTTAGCTCCACTCTTGCAGTTCTCTTCACTCTTTGAGTGTTCCTTTACAGTTACTGTACCAAACACATGGAAAATTGTTCTATAGTTCAGGTTACAGTTTCTGCAAAGACTGCACAAAAAAAACCCCAAAACTTAATGTCTTGAGGAAGGCAAGCATTTATCATGTAAAGTTATTAACACATTTGTTTGCAAAGGAAGATTTTTTTTTTACCCTCGATGAAACAAAGTTTTTGCTGAGACTGATAAAAATGTTTAGAGTAAATTGTGCTCCCTCTGTGCTCAACAGCTGATTTCATCTGCTGCCCTGCAAGAGATGGCATCTCCTAGGTTGTCTTGCAAGAACTGCAAGGCTCAGCCAAAACAGCTCAGTTGCTTTGGCAACGAACATCTGGCAAGGTGCTTATTTGTTCTATTGTTCTTTTAAATAAAATTAAAATACCACAAAGCTCAGTAAAATTTCTTTTCATAGTCATTGGTAGCTATCGATGACTGAAGTGTATTTAATTATCTACTCACTGTATCATGCCATAGTATAAGTTTTTATAAGACAGGAAGGACATGGCTTGGATCATTTGAAATATCATTTGACATAATTGTACTTTGACATTTGCCAGGCTTATTTCACAATCAAAACACTTCTCTGCTAATAGGAAGTGGAGTTCTGACATCAGGGTCAAAGTACATGCTCCTTCCAATTGACTGGTTTTGCACAAATATTTTTTTTTCTTTTCCTTTTTTCTTTTTTCTCTCTTTTTTTTTTTTTCTTTTTTCTTTTTCATTTTTCTGTCCCCTGAGAAGACCCTGTAGGAAATTAATACCTGAACAGTCTATTTAATTTAGTCTTCTAGTTATTTGTATAAAGCTCACCTATCTTACTCCTGCTATAAATAGTGGTCTACCAAACACCTTGTTGACACCTCTAAAGGCAAAGGAAAGGTTAACTAAGGCTTGTAGTGCTCAGAAACGGAGATGTGGTTCTACAGGCTCCAACAGAAGAGAACATTTAAACATCAGTTTAAAGACTCTTTACTCAGAACAGGACTCTGCAGATCTCTGTGTCCGAGGCTGCACATACGTTCTGCGCCACTTGAATATGTGCTCTCCTGAACAGTGTGGAAGTAATTTCTTGTCTTAATTGAAGTGGAACTTACATTATTCTGAAAAGAGTGAAAGAAAGTGTGATACTGGGGCTTAAAAGTTGCACTGATAAATGTTACATGTATTGTTTGACAAGACATAATAATTTTCATCACTGCATGAAAAATATGACTACACAAATATTTGCACTTCTTTTTTCCTTGATGACAATGCTAAATCATTTTTAGGTTTGGGGTGTAAGTTCTTCCTTGTCAAAAGTTACTCTTGAATTTATTTTTCTTCAGGGAAAAGTAACTGATCCTATTACAAAGAATAGGCTTTTATCCTTCAGGAAACTCATTTAATAAAGGTTTCAGTGAGATAAGAGGAAGGAAAATGGGAAAATGACTGTTCTTTGGAGGTAGGTTAATCCTGAGAAATTGAGTTAGAGGAAGAAAATGTGAACTATAATGTAATTAGTGTGATACTAATGTGGTTCATGTCAAGTACCATGAAGAAAAATAGAGGTGTTAGGAAAAAGGAATACATATCACTTTCTCTTCTCTAATGAACCAGGATAAAAATTATTTGAAGCTACTGTTTGATCTTGTTGCATCATGGAGTTGCCCTTTTGAAGATGCTGAAATCCAAATTCAGTTCCCTGGCAATTAGAGCAGTATTTGCTCAAAAAGCTGTACTGGTCTCATGTTGGGACATCATTTTCTAAGATCTGCTCTATTAAAGTAAAGTATACCAACCACAGCACCTGGAATTTCATCACAAATTTTATTACTCATAAGCTGTAGTTTAGAGAGGAGACTTTGGCTCTCACTTTCCTGGAGGGACTACTTCCAGCCACCTTCAACTGAGATCTCTTTTCCTTGACAGAATGATTCTGTTTGTTAAAAATGAAAACAAAATCTTAAGTCTTTGGAGAAAAGTTCATTAAACAAAGGATTCATAACATTGGGTTATTGTTGTTATGGTATTATACCCATGTATCAAATCTACCCTTCTGTCTTCCATGTAGGGAATTATTTTTTAAGTTTGTCGAGTTTTTTTGCATAAGTTATATGAACAAACATTTTCTCAGTCAATGTACCTACACTTTAAAAAATTACTTAAAGACCTATTATGCATCTTGTAGCAAGAGTCAGACTTTGCTGGCTGCCAGCCACAGTTATTCTATTGGTCTAGCTGAAGCTCTGTAATACTGTTTCCATCACTGTGAAAGTTAGCTACCTTTACAGTCATTTGTTTATTTAGTGTGTTTGTTTGAGTTTTTTTCCTTTTTTTTTTCCCTGTGGGAGTAAGTAAAAATTCAGATTGCTATGATTGCTATGATTAGCATGGTTTTGGTTTTAAATAATCTGCAGTTTCTTTCATGATGCTTTCATGAAGGCATCGTGTGTGCACACAAAGTGTACCATTGTAAAGGATGATGTGGAAAATAATTATTATCTAACATTTAACTAACATTTAACTTTGATTAATCTCAGTTTGCTGGTTTATGTATCTACTTTGAGGAATATATTGTTACTGCTGAAGCCAAGAAAACTCAAGGGTTTTTTCTCATTCTTTTCTTCTTTATGCTGAGTTGAAAGTTCCTTGGTTTAAAATGTATGAACAAGTCATGACTGTGTAACTAGTGTCACTACTTTAGATGACACAACATACAGAGCAAAAATGGGAAATCAGACAAGACTGTTAAAAAGAAACCTGTGTGTGATTTAGATCAACTCAGTAACAGCAAAAGAAGAAAATGCATGGGACCTGCTAATACATTTAAGTATGTACGTATATCTTCAATTATAGTAACCTCTTATTGGCTTGTTTTCTAGGATTTTCTTCCAAGAAGAAAAGAGGTAGTAAAACTTCAGTCCTGATAATCCTTTAAGGGGTAAATGTTTTAACTGTAGTTCTTTTTTAGGGTAAAATTTATTATTGAAGTATGTATCAGAATTCTTTCTGTACAAAAAGTTAATTCCAAAGATTATTTGCCATGCATTACCGGTGAAATGGGCAGATTTCATATAAACCAAGATGCACAGAAAAAGCCCTGTTGCTTTCTTCATTTACTCACCCTCCCTCAATTGTACTCCTTCCAGTGACAGTTTCTATTAAGCACAATTGCTGTAGAAAATATCTTGCAGCCTGTCAGTTTCCCAGGCAGCTGGCAATGGTTTGGTTTATCATGCAAAAATATATTATAAGTCACTTGGGAACATGGTGATGACAAGGCATTCTGAAGACTTCAGTTGGCAAATACAATGTCATTATTACTATAAAATTGCTAATGCTGCCAGGCAACAGTGTCACTGATGTATAAGTAAATCTCAGCAAAATTAGCAATGAGTTTTGCTTAAACTCCAGCAGTGTAAAATGATCCAAAGTAATTACAGTAAATTAATAATTTTTTTTTTTTAATTTTGTTTTAAATGACAGAAAAAACTCAAATAATTTAGTTCTGCCTGTAAAGATAAAGTCTTTAAATAGTGTTTATATTATAATAGCAGATCAAATTTCTCATCACATAGTGAAATATAACAGCTGAGTGATAGTAATTACTTTTGTGAAATTTTAAAGAAATTCCTCAAATTGGAAGAGTGTCAGAATTTGAAAATATATCAAATGCTTAATTACAAATTTCATCATCATCCTTTCCTCTCACATATCAGTAAGACCATTTTACATAAGTCTTACCATATCCCATACGGGGAAACTGAGGCACAAATCAGTGAATTAATTATCTTTTCAGCTGTCTAGTAATAGCTATACAAACAGAACCTTCTTTTCCTTCTCAGTTCCAGTGTCTATTCCAATCAGCCTCTTTGCCTTTTTTTGGCTTACCAATAAAAAAGAAACAGGCAGAGTAGTATACTGCAGAAGGAAATTATTTTATTGTGTTTGTTCAGAGTAAGCATCACATTAATTAAAAGTCTGGCACATGTCCAGGTATATACCAGTCTGAGTGCTCGCTACAGGATCCTAGTGGTCAGATGCACTATAGCTGAAAGAGAGGAAAAGAAAAATATCCTATTTACATAGCCCACAGTTTAGATTAATGGGTGTCATAGATAATTCCACTGGAATTAAGCTTATTGAAAAACATAAATTGTCAATGAAGGGTGATAATTCAGACAGGGACAAGAGCTTTTAGTTCCTAAGGATGGAACTTTTCTTCACATAAAACTTTGCACTACACTTAATCCATAGCTATAAAATAGGAATAGTTAGGGTGTGTATTAAGATTTTGGCCTAGATCACCATAATACACTGCTTCATAAAATCTGCAAATACAGGAAATGTCAGATAAGCATGCAACTCTTGGTCATTTAAATGAGATCTCACATTACCATTGGCAATCTGACCTCACATTACCTTGATCTAAAATACTATTACATCAGTCTCTGAAATAAAACTCACAAAGAAGTATGTCACTGATTATTTCTAGTCTCTTTGCTGTTTTGTAGAGTTTGGTATTGTTCTTCTAGCTAAAGGTAGATAAGCTATCTTTATGTGGCATACCTTCTTTATGTGGCATACCTTCTTTATGTGGCATCTCATCTGAACAGAAAAAAAAAAATCCTTTTCTTCACTATAACCCAAGGTAAAAGTAAGAATTTTTACCTATTATAAAGGCATAACAGCAACAATAATCATACCAAAATTACAAATCTAAACTTTGCTCAGTTGAAAAGTATTAATTGAAAATTTTCTCAGACATGATTCCTACATAACAGAACTTGTTTACAAGTGAAAAAGAAGATAAACTGGATGAATATATTTCTTCTGAACAGTTGGATCTATGTTAAACTTGTCAGGCTGTTTTATTTATGTATGTGTATCTACATATATACATATTTATAGTTTGTTCATATTACTTCTCTATGAAATATTTAACCATACGCTATATGCAATGAACCTCTTTATTTCTCACGGTGTATGAATTAAAGTCAGTGAAGGATTCAAGGAAAGCACTAATTAAGACATATTCTGGTGACAAAAATGTAGCAGTTTAGGAATTTAAACTGCTATTGGATCTGAAAATAAATGCTAGTGGTAAAGGAGGATTTATTTCCTGCAACAGGGCGTTCCTGATTATTAAATTCAACAAAACATTTTGTTGGAAAGTCCAATGACCTCCCTTATTTATTTTGTGTATCTCTAGACAGTTTGAGATTTTTTTTTATTTTTCTTTTTCCCATTTTGTGCATGTCCTAAGATTCTTGCAGGTTAAATATGGGCAGCAATAGAGAAACAGGAGAACCCACTGGCCTGAGTCCTGAACCACTTGTCTGGGGCTGTGCAAGAATCAAACAAGGTTGTCTGGGATAGTCTGAATCTAATGTAACATATTTCATGTTGTGCTCGTTTTTCTGCTGCAGTTTCACTTCATTGATATCAACAGAGCTCTGCCATTTTACCTAATACTCTTCCGTAATTTTGTAAATGAAAGGATGCAGCCAAAACTATAATTTCTTAAAAATAAATAAATATGTTATTGATCAAATATTTCTTATCTGAAAACCTATTCTGCACTTTTAGAAACAACAATAACAACAAAATTATGGTACTTGTGTAAGGTTTACTGTCTGTTTACTGTAAGGTTTACTGTGAGTTTGTACTGTAGATATTCTCATTGAATCACATTACAAGAGCCAACTTGATTCAAAATAATGGTTATAACACAAATAATGGAAAATAAAGAATTAAATCCTGAATTCCAGAAGACTAATGATGGTTCTGACACTGACTTCAAGAGAATTAGTATTTCAGTCAATGATTTTACTTTACACAGTGGAAATTAATCAATTTTTTTTACTTTACAATTTTTTACTTTACACAGTGGAAATTAATCAATTTTTAAGTCAGAGTTTGAAATGGGTTACATGGGTTATGGCCTTTGGTGCACATAAGGGAGAATGTACACATTTAAACAAGAACTTCAAAATTTTAGGGTTTTACTATAGATATTTAATTTGCATTATGTATATATATGTGTAAGTTTCTCTCTAAAGCTATATACAACTCTCTTCTTGAAGACCTAAATCACGATTTTCCAGTTTAAAATGCTAGAGAAGAAATATTAGTTAGGAAGCTAGTAGAGCAAGGTCTTTCTCCGTAGTTCTGGAGGAAAATATGTGAGACACAGCACATCTCATTCTGAAAGGGAAAACAAGGATGACCTCATTTTAATGATTTGCCCTCAAAACAACAACAACAACAACAACAAGTTTGCAAACTTAGCTGCATTTTGAAAAGGAGGGCAAAACACTCTCTCTGCACAGTAGGAAGTTCCTCTGCCTTTCATATTTCTAATTCCAGGCAGCATGCTGTCTGCTCCAAAGAGCAAGAAAACAAATGCCAAGCTTTAATCAGAATTATATTGGCTGTGTAGGGACTTTCAGATCATTTGCCCATTCCTAACAATGTCATGCAGATTCCCTTCAGAATATCAATGTGGAGGCCTTTGCCCTTGCTGTGAAGAAAAGGTTGCAAAATACTGAAGATGAGCAGCAGGTCTGTTTGAGGTTAACATTCCTTTTTGTGATGGAAGGAGGAGGAAAGGGTAAAAGTTTCACTCTAATTTAATTCCTTAATGGAACTAAGAATTAGAATCCCTGCAGCGTAGCAGTAACCTTTTTACTAGTGTCAAGCAATTTTTTTCTTCAAATACATCTCAGATAATGCTGTAGGCTTATGGCTATCTGAGGGTTGGCTTAGAGGCCATTAATAAGACATACTGTACTGAATTTGACAGACCTTACACAGCTACCTTAAACAAAAATCTTTATTCCTGAAAGAGCAGAACTGATTTTTAAATAAGAAAAGTTTGATGGTTATGCCATTTGTATATAACTTTAGAGAAAATGATGGGTTTTGCCTACTTTATTTCATTTAAAAAAATGAGGCAGAGTGGGTATAATGGCAAAGCTTCACTGGTATCAGTAAAGATACAAATTAATGAAAGTGATGATAGAGTTGAGTGCCTACGGGTAAGAATCAAGAAGAAGGCCAAAAGGGCTGATATTGTGGTGAAAAGGGAGCTGGGGGTACTGACTGACAAGTGGCTGAACATGAGCCAGCAGTGTGCCCAGTGGCCAAGAAGGTCAACAACATCCTAGCTTGTGTTAGAAATAGGGTGGCAAGCAGGACCAGGGAGGTGATTGTCGCTCTGTACTCGGTACTGGTGAGGCCTCACCTCGAGTACTGTGTTCAGTTTTGGGCACCTCAATACAAGAAAGACATTGAGGTTCCGGAGCAGGTCCAGAGAAGAGCAACTAAGCTGGTGAAGGTCCTGGAGAACAAGTCTTACGAGGAGCGGCTGAGGGAACTGGGGCTGTTTAGTCTAAAGAAAGAAGACTAAGGGGAGACCTTATTGCTCTCTACAACTACCTGAAAGGAGGTTGTAGAGAGGTAAGCACTGGTCTCTTCTCTCAAGTAACTGGTGATAGAACAAGAGGGAACAGCTGCAAGCTGTACCAGGGGAGGTTTAAACTGCACATTAGGAAAAAATTTTTCACTGAAAGGGTTGTCAGGCATTGGAACAGGCTGCCCAGGGAGGTGGTTGAGTCACCATCTCTTGATGTGTTTAAAAGCCGTATAGAAGTGTTGCTTTGGGATATAGTTTAGCTGTGGACTTGGTAGAGTAGGATTAATGGTCAGACTTGATGATCTTAAAGGTCTTTTTCCAACCTACATGATTCTATGATTCTAAGATAAACTGATTTACCTCAGTTTAGCAACCTGTTCAAACCAGTATTTTAATGATAATTTTTCTCAGATAAAGCACTGAAACCAATTCTGCATATTTCTGGATATTTTAAATGAGAAGAAGGTATTTCAGTGTTTGCTGTGTCTTTTCAAATGATTGATCATTTGTTTCATCTATTTCTTTAAATTTCTTTAATATTGGAGAATGTTTTGCTTTTAGCCACTCATGGGATTTACCACAAACTGAAAACCAGTAGTTATATTTAAAATCATACATTTGGCATAATTGTCAAGGAGTAAAACTGTGTTCAAGGTAAAATGGCTTTAGAGCAACATTAACCCAATTTCATGTACTAAATTCCAGTACTTTTAAAGTCAGATGTTCTTGTCTACTTCCTTTAGCTGCAATGTCCCTAGAATTCCCAGTCTGTACCCCTCTTAGTCTGTGCAAGAAATCATGTCCAGGAAGAGTTAGTCTTCAATGTGGGTGAGGTACACTCAAACTCATCATAGTATGAGGGCAGTATGGCAGATGGAGAAAACATGACAAGGAATCCAGTTCTGCTTATCATGTCTGGTTCTGAGGAAAACGACAATCATTTTGTGTGCACTGGAAAGCTATTGCTGTATCTCCCCTTCCTTTCCCCTAGTCTCCTGCTCAAAGCATAATAATTAGTCTTTTTTTTTTTTTTTTCATTGCCATTGTTTATTTATTTAGTTTGTGTCAATATTACTACGGTTTAAATAAATGATTATTATTAAACAGTATTAGTCAGCATGGTGTAATAATAGTCCTCTTGGTATATGCTAATAACCAATTGCTCTAGATCTTTCTTAAGGTGAAAACTGTCTACCAATGTAGTTGAACTATTTAACTGTGCCTTTTAGAGGGCAATAGTTTCTTCATTACATGATCCTTTGTCCATGTATATTTTACAAGCTTTTCTCGAAAGAGTTGTGTTCTATTTGATGGTTTAGGTTGCAAACTCTTGGCAGAACCTGTTCCATTTTGAATTCATCTTTCCTGGACATGACTGAACTGGTTTAGAAATTCTGGAAGAAATTTAATCAGGGCCTTTTACAGCAACATTCATTATGTGTCTTTACTACAAATACTACACGAGAAACACATTCCAGGAAGCACATAATACAATGATTTATAATTGTTTTACAACCAACTACTCTTTCATTTCTAATTTACACTATACCAGTGCTCCACTGTATTTGATTGCCCTTTATATTCTTCTTTTCTACTCCCATACTTGTTATTCTAAATCCTCAGTTCTCTGTAAAATAGAACTTCATGAAATATCCAGTCCAGTTGCCTTCACATGTTAGCTTTGTAATTTTTTCTGTCTTCCTTTTTAACTCAAACTGAATGAAAAAGTTATCACTCAGTTCATGGCAGTTTTCTCCTACAAACCCTTTCATAAAGTCCTAATGTATATACTCAGCCTAGAATAACACCACCTCTTCCTCTCTGAGAGACATTTTGGTAAAGAAATCTGCTATTCTTATCAAAGAATATCCAAGCTTCTTAATGATTATTCTTGATACTTTTGAAAACCGAAGTTCCCGACAGTGAAATCATTCCTACTGCTTAAAATACCATAACTCCTTTATGCATAATGACATATTGTCCCATCTGGTAGTAACTAGACAATATACATGGATGGTATAATTTTATGGTTGCATATTAGAAGGTTGATTAACATAATTACCAATAAACATTGGCTAAAAGACAGCATTGAATTAATATTTAAGCTAAATTGTCCTTCCTTTGGTAAATTTCACTGTTTCTGTTGGTTTTCCTTGAAACAACAAAATGACTTGCTGTTTCAAATTTGTAAGAGGTTGATATTAGGAAGCACTTCCTCACAGAAAGGGTGATAGAACACTGGAATGGACTGCCCAGGGAAGTGGTGGAGTCACCATCCCTGAAGATGTTTAAGAAAAGACTGGATTCTTCACTTAGTGTCATGATTTAGCTGATGTCATGGTGTTAGGTCATAGGCTGGACTTGTTGATCTCAGAGGTCTTTTCCAGCCTCAATAATTCTGTGGTTCTGTGATTCTATGACAAGTTGCCATTTCACAGGATATTAATGGAAATGATAATAACTGGGATTAAGTTTTTAAGTGTATGATGATTGACATGTTAGGATTTCATATTATCAGCTAGAAATATTAGAGCAGAAGTTCAGATCAAGTTTTTTACCTATCCCAATTTCTTCTGTCCTCTTGGTATATGCTAATAACCAATTGCTCTAGATCTTTCTTAAGGTGAAAACTGTCTACCAATGTAGTTGAACTATTTAACTGTGCCTTTTAGAGGGTAATAGTTTTTTCATTACAAGAAACATCTAAGCATACATTCAAGATTTCATTGGCCTTTTCTTCCCATCCATTTTAATACATTACATATTCACATTCCATTTCAACATCCTGCCTACGTTACCTAATCAATGTTGTGGAACTGATATGCCACAGTCGAAGCACTCCAGGAGCAACAAAGGCTAGAGGTGATGCATGCTAGTTACATCTATCATCCTTTTCTACCACTTGCAGTAAAGTAAGTTCATGAGAAAGAGGTGTATCACTGCAAGAGATAGTGAAATAATTCTCCTCAAACTGCCTAGAAACTCCATATCCGAGACTCTTCATCTCTTCCCAGGTCACAGCTACATACAGGGACCTTCCAAAATATCCACTTTTATAACCAACTATATGAAGTAATTTGAATTAGGAAGTAATGTAGGCACTTACATGCAAGGGATGGCTCAAAGGACATGAAATTCATGGAAGTCCTTAAAATCTGTGCATAACATAAATGTACAACTTCAGGGTTCAAAATAATATGTGAATTTTGGTGTTTGGCAGAACTGTATTTCAGAGGCATTATAGATATTGCTCTTAATTTCCTGGAGAAAAAAGCCTGAAAAACAAAGTGAATTTCCTTTACAATTTTTAAAAATTCAAAGCATGGGTAAAAGTACTTGTGGAAATGGGTATGTGGACTCTTCATGCAAAATATTGGGACATGAAATAGCATTAGTAAGAGAGAAAGAAAAAAGAAGTGGCACTACTCTTTTAGAAAAGGTGTCAGTTCATTTGTCCAATTTCTTATTTTCCACTTCTCTGAATCACAACTAATACACAGCTGTGTTTATCAGAATTTTGTAATTGTTTTTGTAATTAATGAAAAGAGTGAAGTCTTTCAAAATGAAACAGTGTTTTCTTATTTCTATCAAGCAACAAATAATCACTTTCATTGAGGTATTCAGAGTTTTTGAAGTATGTCATTTATACTTGTTCTGCTTTCTGTACTTTTCTTAGTTTGCAGTATCAGGATTTTCCCTAATACATGGCACATGACACAGAAATATCTTACCTAACAGAGACCAAGCTATCTTGGAAAATATGCGATGTTGGAGAAAGGGTTTTGCATGAACTAATTGGCTTTAGCTATGCTGTGCTGAGCTGGCTACAGTCTTCTTAGAGATATTACACCAGATGCCATTGCACTACAGAGACTTCATCATATATCCATTGAAAATAAAAGAAACAAGGCTTATTGTCACGGCAATCGTGCCTGAGTGCTTCTCAAGGGGAATTAGGCCTTTAAATAAGAACTTACGTACCTAAATATCTTTGTGGACTTGGACCTTGGCCTCCTAAATTAGTTTTCTAATTAGAGTTTCACTGAGGATACTTAGCATGAGACATAAACAGATTAAGTGTTATGTTTGTCAGAGGCCCAACATACCTCTGATTGATCAGGTGAGAAACTAAAGGAGTTGTAAGAAATTCAGCTGATGTTTCATGCTGGAATACATAATGTTCCTAATAACATATTCTTAAAGGTCATCTGTCTGAATGTTCTTCACACAAATTTTTATTCCCTCCCCACCTTTTTTTTTTTTTTTTTTTTTTCTGTCAGATGCAGTAAAATGAAGTCTATCATAAAGAAAATGAAAAAAAAAATTGCTTCTATTTAGTTTGATTTTATTGTTTTATAAGAGAGAAGAGTTTTTCTGTGTTTCACATCACAAAAAGCTTAAACCTGCAGGGCGATTCCATTATTTTGAAAGAAACATAAAAAGAAGTTGCTTATCCATAGAAGAACTTACAGGTACAAAAGCTTATGTATTGGATTGTGTCAATTTCTTTTTCTTTTACTTAAAATTGGAATTACTGCTTTTTCAAATTGGTGTACAACATACTCTTTTTTTTTTTTTTAATGGTCCCAACCCTAACTTTTCTGTTGCCCTTAACCATCAGGAGCACAGATTAAGAAATTCAATGTTATTTGGTATTTTATTGGAGTACACTATAGTGGCCATAATTTGTTGCATTCTATCCTATGTTTTGCTTGTGATTCCTGATAGAGCATTGCTGGATGTCTACCACAATTATCTGTTATATTGTCTTTCCCTGATCTGCACAGTCTGATTTTTATTCTGTAGCTATCAGGCCAAAGAGCAGAGTTTCTATCAAAGGGACACACTTCATCTGGTATACGCTTCCAGACTGTTGGAATTCTCTCTTCTTTCTCACATCAGTGAGAGACTGAGCTTTCTTTTCTTTCTTCTTCCTTATCTAATCTCTTTGGATGGTTGTTGTATTTCAGAAATTGTCTTATCAATGGATTGCATGCAGCTAGTGTGGTAAGTGGTGATGACTTAGCCTGAAAGCCTAGCCTTCAGGTTTTTTTCTAGCTTTGTTCTCTGAAATCACAGGATTCTCATCTTTCACAAGTCTGCTGCAAGTACATGAATATTGCATATACAGGGCCTATTAGGACTATCCATCAGAAGACCATCCATTGTTTCCTTGGCTTTATCAGCTCTTTGCTATCCAGCAAAAGAACTTCCTTGTTATTCAGTGAAAACTTTCTCTAAAACTGAGAAGATTTGTTGTATGGGCCATTGGATATCTTTCCTGGATCTTGAACTACACAGCATTTGTATTAAAAACTATGGTAATGGAATAAAGAATTTCCTTATACAGTAGGGCAAGATCCATCACAAGGCAAGGACAAGCTTTGCATGAAAAAATGAATTTTATAAATGGGGGTATGATCTCAAATTAACATGATGAATTCAGTGAGGATAAGTACTATATTTTTAAGTCAATTTGGCCTCCTGTCTCCAGCAAATACCAAATTTAAAATGGGGACAGAAATCCTGCTAGGATGGAGGAATATCTGATCTGAGAGTTCTGTCTATTGACATACATTATTTGAGCCAAAATGACATAGTGGCAGAGATGGCAAATGTCTTCTGGTATCTAGTAAGTCCATTATCTAAGAAAAGAGAAGTAATTGTTCTTTTTGTAGTTGTCTGCCTTAAAAGTACCATGCTGACATCTTTAACAGACATATTTACAAGGTAAGCTTCCTAGGGTGACAGAAGAGGAGAGGCAGAAATAGGAGAAATGACAGGAAGCACAATATAAAATTTCACAAAGTAAACTGTCATCGTGTCACAAAGTATTTTGCTTATCAATGAGAAATAATTAATTTCTTGTACAGAAATATTCTTACAAGCATAGCTAAACAATAGAAAAGATTACCTTGGGACACTGCAAAAGACAGACTAAATGACCATCAGATAGACCTAGTTTGTATAGACTAGAACAGAAGACTGGCTGGCTTGCTTTGTAAGCTCTCTTCAAACCCCATGAAATACAGTTTCTATAAAGCATCCAGTCACTAATGCCAATGATATTCTCATCACCAGTTTCAATGATAAATTAATCTAAATTCAATTAAAAGTCGTCTCTGCATGCCAATGAGTATCATTATCCTCCTTTTACTGATGGAGAAACCAAAGGATGCAAGACACTGTGTATCTCCAGACTGCAAATTATGGTTTTCCAGAACTTACAATTTAGTCACCTTTCTTTCATGTGTAAGAGTGCTTCAAAATATGATTCAAGGGACTTCTTGCCATAACCACAGATTTAACCATAAAGTTTCATAGCCAGAGAGATGGTTCAAAGATATGAAGATAATGAGTGAATAGTACAAGTTTCATTAAATCTCTGTGGAGCTGTTGTTCTAACTTGTCTGGGGCTTATGAAAGTCCCACCTAAAAATAACTGAAGATGACAGCAATGTCTTTTAAGAAAATGGGATGAAAAATGACCTCCTGCATCTGTGGAACTGAAAGTCCTTGTTTTATAAAGCTGTTGCATACAGAACAGCTGGGATGACATCTCTTGTCCACATGTGGAGGCATAATATACTGCTTTGCCAAAGGTAGTCTTTAACAGAGAATCATTTGTTTACTGCTTGGAAAACTGATGATTTGACTGAATCAACAAGATGCCCAAATGATACCTCCACAATTTGCACCTGCTTGTCTTGTTTTGATGAATGTGAAACTATGCAGATTAAACATCACTAGGTGTAGTGCAGGAATGCATATGCTCAAGCACTCTGTTTTTCTTAGTCTTCTTTCCTCTTTCCCTTCCTAAATCAAGAAGGTTGGTGGTTTTATTTTTTGGAAGAAACCTGACAGAACTGTTCACAGCCCATCTCTTTTGCTCTGATAATTGTGCATCACTGTAATTTCTGCAGCTATTTTTCCTTCATTTTACTGCTCTAAATTATTGTTCAAAATACCATTTTTTCTATGTGACTGAAAAGAACATGATACTTTTTTTTTCCTCTCTACTGAAGAGCTAATAATGAGAAAATATTATGTCTGTCTCTGGCAACTAGAAGTCCCTAGAGAAATCTGAAGAGCTGTTTCCAGAAACATCTCATTACTAGTGGGAAACTTTATCATTTTTAACTTACTCTAAGGTTTTTATTTCTCTTGTGTATGCTTGTATGTGTGTGCATCACTTTTCTTTTTGTATTCCAAATTAAGTTTGAAATATTTGTCATTAAATACAGTACTAAAGAAAGTCCCAGAAACAATACCTCCAACACAAACAAATAGTCCGCGTCTTCCCAATTTTAAAAATAATTTACCCTTCTGGAATCAACATCGTGCGTCTGTGGGAAGCGTTTTCTCTCCAAGCTTTCAGTTTTCACTAATTAATTAATTAAGAAAAACTGGACTTCTCTACATTAGGAATATAGGTACTATTTCCAGTTCACTGATGAACTGGACTTGGTCTGAGAGTTGAGAAACAAGATTAATCTCTAGATCTGTAGTGATTTCTATTGAGATATGTATATACATAGATGCATTTGTGTGGAATGCAGAATTGGGGAAAAAGAAATATCAAGGAAAGGAGTGTGTTCATATGTGTTACCTGGACCTGTGCTTAAGTACTCCATGGGTGGACAAAGAAGCCAGTTCAATTCAAAGAAGGCAGTTCAAGAAAAAGGATGTTATTAATGCAGGTGAGAGAAATAAGTCACTTGTTACTGAAATTTGAAATCTGCATTAAAATTTAGAATTTCCTGGTTCTGTCACATCACTGGAAGTAAAGGGATTGGAATGTCTCTATCACAAGAACTCTGTTTTCATGGAAATGATGTCACAGTGGAAAAAACCACAAAAAGATTAGACTGGAGACCTGAACTCCCTTCCAGCTTGAATTTTCTGTGATTCTGTGACTCTATGATAATCCCGATTAATAACTAGGACAATACTGTTGCCATAAACACATGTAAAAGCCATGTTCTTGGATGAGTTTGTCCAGTAAGATGCACAAGGATTGAGATTCAAACCTTGAAAGATTACCTTTTTTAGCTTTGCAGGAAAAAATGTACCTCCTATGAAGAGTATTACAGAATCTGCTAATGAAATATATGAAGACATTTTTTGTTTGTTTGTTAGCTTCTTTTTGGTTTTGCTTTTTGTTTGTCTGTTTGATTGTTTTCATTACAAAACATGAAAAACAGGAAATCAGCTTGTGGCTTCTCTGGTGTGGAGAAGTTTCTGCTGTTATTTTTCTTAAGGATCAGAAGTAGGAGGCAACAACACTAGTGGTCAAAGGTACAGTTAACTATACCCTGATGGTACTTACATCACTGTCACTGATGCTTTGGAGCAAGCACTGGGGAGTTCCAGACTGGGCCCCGCAGCAGACAGGAGCTGTATTCAGGAGCTGGATTCTGGTACCGGATTCAGGAACACACCAATTGGGATTGAAGGCAGAATGGAAAAAGTCCTCCTTGGATGCTCTGAGGAAGGAACTGAAAGAGGACCTGAGCCAAGCCGAGCAAAGCTGGCAAAGTGGTCCAAGAGGGGAGAAGAGCCCGGGAGCCCCCAGAGAGAGGGTGAGCGAGCAAGCAAGCAAGCAAGCTAGCAAGCAAACAAAACTAGCAAGCAAGCAAACAAAACCAAAACTATAGACCTTCCAGATCCCTCTGCTTTATACTGAATATGACGTATATGGGCTGGAATACCTTGCTGATCAGTTTAGGGTCACCTGCCCTGTCCGCCTCTCCCTGCAGGTGCAGCCTTTCACTTTTCTGCACCCCACCATGTGCTACACAAAATCCAGCAGTGGCCGTCGTCTGCATACAAACCCTTGGTAGTAACTCCAGTTACTGTGAAAACAGGCTGCTAACTTCAGAAAGTGCAGTTAGTTAGAAGAACTGAACTGCAGTAAAATCACTGAACAGAATTAGTTCTGTTCTCACTCAAACCAGGACACCTAGTAAAATGATTGAAGAAGGAACATACATATCTTCAAAGAAGAGACATTGTTACGCCTGGAATTGTTACACAGAGATGGATTTGCCTCCAAACAGTGGTGACAAAGCTTTTTGTAAACTAGAGTTTGGCACTGGCTCAGAAACACTTAATAGTGAAGAATAACACTGCTCATGAACACCCTCTGAGGGGCTCTTGCCTGCTTTGCAGGAGTGACTCAGGAGTCACTATTTCATGTTAAATTATACAAGCTCTTCTGTCACCTGACAAAGTTTTCTTCATCCTGTGGCAAGTACCTCCAAAAATTATGCTTCCAGGAAGCATCTTAGTTTACACTGAACTTAGTATAAACTGAATGAGGCACTTTCCACATGGTAAGATCAAAGCAGATAATAGTTTTGTTTTAGGAAATGGAAAGGTCAAGAAAAAAAAAAGTTATGCAGTCCTATGACAGCAGGTTACAGTGACTTCTAACTAAGAAAGAAGTGGCTGAGTGAAGAAAAGCTAATAATAAGTTTCCCTACTTTGGACTTTCTTTGTCCATCCAAACCCTAAGAAAGGTACCAGGAGTATCACCATAAGAGTTAAAAGCACCTTAACACTCTGGGCTCAGTTCACTTTTTTACTAGTGATTTGCATCCACTTTCCTATATGCAGGACGAGTTTTATCCACAAAGCTGCAAATCAGAGCTCCTCCAGCTTCACTTGGTGGAGCCCTTTTGAACTCCATGTGGAAATAAATGCTGATTGAGAAGTATGAGCCAGACTCCAGTCTCCTGGTTCTCACCCGAGAGAAGATTGATCTAATTCCCACTTCAGTTAATGTTATTTGTACATATTGAAATAGTATTGGCAGGAAAATAATCTCTCTCTTTTCTTACATCCCCAAATGACTTATGACTTAGTAGATTAAGAATGAGAAATAAAATCCATTCAGGCAGAGAACAGAACTAGACCTAGATCTCCTACATGTTCCAAAATTTACCTAGCTTTTAAGATACTAGAAGAGGATAGACTAATGAAAATGTCTGTGGCCCATTTGTGAATTTTATCCTGAAACTACCCCAAAAAAACTATTTAGCAAAGATAATCCAAACCTGTTGGAACAACAGCATCTTTGCATTCTTATTGAAATGCCCTGTTCAGACAATGTTACACTGAAGTGAAGTGTGAATGATTCCCAAATGGGAATTTCAGCAAAAGATACTTTCTCAGTACCCTAAATGCCATCGAGGAGAGGCAGCCAAGAGATAGGTGGTGATGGCAGAACAGGCAGAAAAGGACCCCTCTGACAGTACTGGACCATCACAACACACAGAATTTTATAACACAGCCTGCGCTGACACTGATGTGCTTTGAACAGGACTCTGTTTCCTCGCTGCTTGGTGACTGGATCCCCTGTGGGGGGTTGACCTTGTCCAACTGCCAGCCACCCACCTAGCCACACAGAGGGAGGGAGAAAATAGAATGGAAAATCTCATGTGTTGAGATAAAGACAGGGAGATCACTTGCCAATTTCTATCATTGGCAAA
>JAAGNO010001379.1:55893-79902 GCA_033439905.1 Ceryle rudis | reverse complement strand
GCCTTGGTGAGTGCTTTGGTTTTCTCTTGTGTCATTATCTTCTGTTTTCTAGTTTCAAAACCCCTTACAGTTCTTTCCAGAGAGAGTCTGCTCCTCACTGAGGCCTCATCAGATTTGTTTATTGTGCTTTTTTTCAGAATTTTTATGCTGGAAGTCTAGGAACTACGCCTAGAGGTGAAAACACTAATGGTGACCATAAAGGCCCATTGCTGGTCCGAGAAACATTGTAGGCCTTTGTTTTGTCAAGTGCATTCCTGTAGCCTAATTTTTTTTTTTTTTTTTTTTTTTTTTCCCTGTGTTTAACCAACTACAGCAGTCTCTCAGGAGTTATCATTGTATCTGCTACTGGACAAGTGTCTGTTTTATTTTCTTTTATACTGGTAGATACTGTAGGCAGCCTATGTTTGACAGAACTCAACATTCAGAGTTCTGACAGCTCTTCTCCACCTTTTCTTCCTTTCCCGAGGGCAACAAGGTTCACTGTGGATCCCCTGCCCTAAACTAAATATTGTCCATCTGCACTGAAATAGAAGGCAAATAAATACTGTGAATCAGAGACTTAATTTAACATATATTTTAAAATCACTTTACAGAACTTGCTTTGAGGTTTGTTTTGCTGAAGTGTGGGCAAGGTGCCTGTAAACCCAATAGTTCCAAATTCTGATGTATCACATTTTCTACAGGAAATAAAACCGAAAAGATGTGCTTCTCTTTCACCCACATTCTAATTAATTCCCAGTACCTTTGCTCTCTTTCTCAGTTTTGGTTTGGTTGAAGGTGGATTCATCAGTTCATGGACCATTTTCTAAACAAATCATAGACTGACATTTTTACAGGTTTTGTGCACTCTTTGACTTGTGAGTCAGATCTTTTGGCAACATGCTTGTGAAACTGCTAAGCCAGCAAACTGTTTTCTGAAAACAGAAGTTGAAATAATAGTGATTAATTAGTATGATCACCTTCTTGATGATTTCTTTGTCTTGCAGAAGTATATAGCAGAAAAAGTTTGTCCCCCAAAATGTATATTTATATGGCCATGATTGTAATCATCTTATGTGACTATGGTGGAAATATTAGTGATTATGTATCTAATAAGAATTATAAATTCAAACAGGTGTCAGGGAATCCATGAGAAATCAGTATGTAAAACAGATAAAATAAAACATGAAACATATGTTTTGATTTGTTCTCAGATTTGTGTCTTTTGTCAGCCATCCCATCCGTACTGATCTCATTGAAGAACGTTTGTAAGGTAAAAGAGAGTACTCTAGAAATTCTTCTTTTTTACCTTTATTAAGTATATTTTTAACTTCCTGTAATAGCTTTGTAGTAGTTGCTTGAAGATTAACAAAAATAAGTTCTAACTGGAGGCATTCAGTCTCAATATAATCTGATGGTCAATAGTGGGTTTTGGATATTTTCTTGTCAGTCTTAAAGCCAGAGCTGGGGTTTTTTGTTGTTTGTTTGTTTGGTTTTGTTTGGTTCGTTTGTTTGATTGATTTTGTTTGTTTGTGTTTGTTTGTTTGTTTGTGGTTTGGATTTTTTTTTTTTCATTTTTAAGCAGTTAATATTGAGTCCGCAAGGAGTCTAAACATTGATATTCTAGTCTGTCCTATAACCACAGCCTAAATCCTAAGGAGCAAGGATAGGTTACATCATAATACAAACTGCCTTCTGTGTGCCCAAAATGCCTTTTTCACTGCCTTTCCGTATACATCCACATGGATTGGAATATGGGAAACAATGCAAAGTCCCCAGAGCTCACAGAGTTTCTCAGTAATGTCACTGTTAGCACATTTATAGGGGTTGTGTCTACCTTGCTGTAACAAGCTGGGTAAACATGTCTGAGTTGGCTTAAACCAGTTAGTTTAGCCTGCTCTGAACTCCAAGCAGTTAAGCTTCAGGCACATCTGTTCAATCTGCAGAAAGGAAGAGACCACCACAGGTTTTGTCAGACACTTTAATGACACTTATGAAAGTTCTACCTCGGGAATCTGGAGATTTTGTATCATAAACAATATACTAGCTCTGACACTAACAAATATATTACGCCGTATTTCAATGGGTTTGTACTTACATATATACATATATAGAGATATAAGGGTATAGGTTGAGATGATTTTCAAACACCCAGTAGTTTTTTGGATTTGTGCTCCAGTTAATTTACCATTTTATGTCTTCTGGGAGACAACACAAATCACAGCAGTGTAGAGATTTTAGTTTATAAATAAAGGTCACAGTAGAATATCAGGTTTTATGAAACCTTCAGATAAAACCACTTTGATTTGATGAAGAGAAAAAAACCTACCTGTTTTTGCTCAGGACTTGCAAAACTATATATATACTTGTTACTACTAAGTCCTTATTAATTAAAACCATGTTCTCTGGAGATTCCAGACTGAAATTTTTTTCATCATAAGTACCTATAAATTTTTCATGTCCAGTACACAACATAATAATTATAGAGTAAATAAAACATGCTAATGAGGCAGTAGCCATCTATCCACTCCAAACATTGACATTATTAAGCTGCAAAATAGGCAATAAAAAGTTATTCTATTTCAAGTACCATTTTTTGAGGAAAACCATGTAAATGTTGATGCATGGTGAATTAAAGTAAATTAATCTGATAATATGAGTGAATTGAACAAGCTGTGCAATATAAATATTTTAATCACTTCTTGATCAAGAAGTACCTCATCTACAAATGAGCAATTACTTTCTACCTCGTGGGAGTTGTCTCTAATTATAAGGCTGTCTAGTTGGTGCTATACAAAAAGTACATGTAAATATCAAGCATCAGACCCTTGAATTTGTCATTTTTAATATGAACAGCATTTTCTGTCCCTTCTTACAACCCTTTTTGTGTTTTACACTAGTGATTTTATTTGTTGATGTTTTTAACCTGAACAGACCAGTCATTATCAATCTTTCATTTAATCTGTGTGCATGGAAGCATTTCCCAGTGGATGATTGAATATATGCCTATTAAATTTAAGCATAAGCTTGTTTTCCTCGGTTCCTTATAGACTATTCAAAACCAGCCTGCTAAAGCTTTAGGTCTGAGGACTACAGACTAAACCCAAAGTTCTAGATATAAAACTGAATTATTATATATTGTTCATCATATGTAGAATATGTATGCCACTAGCTTGCTATTAGCCTTACTAAAAGCTTAATCAGCCCTTTGTACACCGAGTTCCCATAACTACAGGACAGGATGTTGGAATCTATGGATGGGATGACGTATGCAAAAGAAGACCAAATAGTTTAGTGTAGCACAAATGTTTGTGGTGAGGTACCATGCTGGGCATTCCTTTTTTTTTGTGGGGAAGGAAGTTATGTCATGCAGGAGCAATATGCTAGGTTGTCATTCACTAGGTGTCATTTATGCAGTGCTTTTGTTGTCTTATTGAGAAAAATTAAGGACTTGTGTCCACTTGCTGATGATTGTCTCACTTTTGTGCAACTCTGGAAACACAAAAAATGGGTTGAGAAACTTGGAGGCAGAATTGTTTGTGTTCCCATGACTAACATCTTCTTAAAGAAGGCAATCCGACTTTCTAGAGTGACACATAGAAACCACTGATTTTATATACCCTAGGAGTGAAACTCATATGTGCTTTTGAGGGAAAACCTTAGTCCACATCCCTACTGATTTTTATGTAAGATATTTTTGAATAGACTAACTCTTATTCAAAGAGTGTGTATACATTAGGGGAAAAAAAAAAATATTAAACCCAAGAAAAGGTAAAAGATTTCCCAGGTCATTTCAGAGAAGTGTTATTCATCCTATGGCTCACTGGTGCCATGAAAAAAAAAAAATTAAACAAAAGAAACTGATTATTGGTTAAAAGATATGAGGAGGTGCTGTGAAATATGTGTTCTGGTTTTGCTATCTTCTCAGCAAATGTCAATTAAACATAAAAAATTATTGTTTCCAAATATCACCATAGATGATAATTACCACAAATCTATCTTCTATGCAACTCTAAATTTCCATAATATACCCTTACTGACAGTGACAGGAGGAAAAATGTCATTATGTGTTTCAGTGGATGAGGAACAGTTCTTAGAATTACTTCACGTGTATTTTACTGAATTTACTGCTTCTGCTACAAACCCTGATTGTTTCCTGAGATATTTATTTCCTAGTTCCTGACTTTGATTTTACTCTAGTGATATCCTATGAGGGATCTTCTTCATTTTCTCCTTTCAATTTCAATCTAGCCTATTGAAGAAATACTGATTTTTTGAAGCACATGGTTCTTTTGAGATGCAGATGAGTGACAAATGGTAGTTTCCAAGCTGATCTTTGTATCTTTGGGATTTCTGTTTCGCTGGGGCCTGTTCAAAGGCTTCCATCATACTGTAATATTGTTTTGTAGAAATGAGACATGAAAACCTCTACTATATGACTCAAGGTGTCAAAATGCCCCATGGGAGCTATTCTTTGAGTGGAGCCTATGTTTCTACAAGAGCTTAACCAAAGTGCAAGAGAATGGGAGGAATGGAAAATGCAGAATGGGCACACAGTCACTTTCACATATTCTACTCAATTGTAAACATGATTTGTTTACAAGCACTAATGAAATTTCCAATAAAAAGAATCTGAAAAGTTTTCAATTCACTAATGGGAGAAAGCTGGCACCTGAAAGTGTAAACAAATGAGTTTCCAACTGAACAAGTTATATTCCTAAATTAATGTCTTTGAAAAGCCTGCCTCTATTTCCTTCAATTAAATACATTTGAATATGGAGTTAACAGTCCAAAAGAAAATGTCTATCATACATTAAGATTATTAATATTAATAGATTTAAAAATAATATGACTGTCTTTAATATTTTGAAATGAAATCTACTCTCATTAAGTATAAAATTATTTTAATATTCCTATTGCTTGCAACATCATCATTATTTATTAAGATGGAATTTAAAACTATGAAACCATCTGTAATTAGAATTTACCTAATTAATGTCTTGGGAAATTAGTTAGAATAATGAAGCTGATTTACCTGAGCATCCCTGTTTGCAATGTCATTCACTGATCTGTTAATAACAGATATGTTAATAACACGATAAATACTTTAGGTCTTACATGTTAAGTGACAAAAGAGTTAATTTAAGATATCCTATTGCTCCAAGTTTACTGTACTATATCCAGTTTGATTAAGCAAAATAAGCATATGGCTAAATTAATTCAATGGAGAGATCAAAATATTTCCAATTAGACACATAGTCATTACTTTCTTAACCTGGAGCTTTAATAGTTACCTTCCAGTCAGTCTACTGGTCTGCTTCTTGTAACTCTAAAGTTTATGCTTTATTTTTTTTTACTGTTGCATTCTTGCATCCTGTCCTTCTACATGAGGAGTCATGGGAGTTAAATATGAAAAGCATCTATCAGTTCAGTCTGTTCTCTCTGCCAATGGAAAAAGGCTGGCCTGTCAGTACTCTGTAGTTCATTACAAGAATTAGAAGTGAGAGGTCTTCTGCCACTTTTTTGGGAGAGGTTAATGGCTGATAGGGCAGAAAATAAGGTTTATTTCTTTTATTATTAAATAAACAATGCCAATAGCTGTCTAGCTATATCTACATCCATATAGATATCAATATCTATAGATAGACAGACATAAAAGATTTAACCTCCTTTTCCCCAGCTTGCTGGCCACAGAATCTGGGGCATGCTACATCCATTAATGTGTCTGTCCAGGACTTTGTGCTTTCTTTTTCCACAGTCTTCTGTGAAGTGTACTTAGCCTGGAAGAAAGGGTTAGCAAGTTACATCAACTTACAATTAGTCATAACACTGCACTGATAAGTGTCTCTATACTGGAGTGCACCTATATTTCAAATGTACAGAAGGAATTTTAAAGAACAAATATGTGGCTTTATTAAAAACAAAAATGTTCCTGTGAGTCTTTTTCTCAGTATCTAAGATTATTAAATTTCTTCTTACTGGAAAGATAACTCTCACATAAACTTAGAGCAAAAAGGAGCTAAATTTTGCCTTTTTTGCCAGTATCATATTTTGTCTCTGCGAATTTTTATATCACTCGTGTCTATGACTTTGTTTCTCTCTTGAATCATGGATATGTATGGGGAAATTCAAAATGGTTAAAAATATCTTTGTCTACAGGAAAAAACTACAGCTAATGATTTGTACTTTGCAAACAACAAAAGGCATGATGACAGCAATGCAGACCAGCATCACCTTTTCCCTCGGATGTATGAACCTGTGGCACCATACTATGAATAGCGTCACACTTGAAAACCCACCTCAGAACTGGTATGCTACGATATTATTATGTAGTACCATCCCTCCATACTTCTTGTAGAAAATTTGTTTTCTACAGGTTTTAGGGTGGAGATGAACTCAGATTTATTATCTGCTGTCTATTGAAAAATACAGTGTATAAAGAGGGGGGGTATTATTTATTTCTATATGCATGCTCACCTTCTCACTATAAAAAATCCAGCAGATCTCCATAAATAGGAGTTACTCATGTCTCTTGTATTGATTTTATAACCAGTCCTTTATTCCATTGTTTGATTAGTAATGTCACCTTCTGCCTGAATACCCCGATTTGAACCTTTTTTTGATGTTGTTATTTCTCTTGATAAAGGACAGACACCTTTGAGACTGAAGCACTGTGTATAGCATATGGGAAGAGAAAGCAAGATACTTACTGAGAACAGAGGTGTCCCCATCAAGTAGTAGAGCAGTGAGGAAAGGGGGCTTTCTTTTTGGTCACTTTCATTTCCAGGAGACTCTTGGAAAAACATAAATGTAAAATTGGCAGAGTACTTAGACTAGAGACATAGAAATGCTAAGATAATCTAAATTTCCTTACATGATTGAGCTGCTACTTCTTACATGTGTTCTGTGTTGTCTCCGTTTAAGGCCCAGTGCAAGCTCATGTGAAACACAGAGCAGGATCTTTCTGTATCAGCCCCTTCCCCTCTCCCTCCTAGGGGAGGATGAAAAAGGGAATAAGGAAAAAGAGAAATGCTTTACATAAGGTTGGAAGTTAGGACTAGAACAAATTATAACAGGAGTAAAACAGAAAAAGGAATATTAATGGCAGAAGGATACAGAACTCTATACAAACCCGCCTCTGGGACGGCATTGGATTGCATGGTGCTGTGGGGTCAGGCCCAGCCACACTGACCTGCCCTCACAGCATCAGAGCCTGGGAAGGAAGACCCCCCCAGGACTTCCAGCATCCTTGTTATATAAACCATGTCAGGGATGGGGAGGGAATAACAGCTGCCCTCTGACTCCTCAGGGTCCCAGGGTTACCACCTGTCTCCCACAACTCAGTCTGTTCACCCTTAAACCACAAAGTATGTTAAGAGCTGATACTGAGATATATGTAAATCTTAAATGTTTAACTGTTGATTCATTTGTTAATTTCTTCTACATTTTAGAGCCCTGGTTAATGAAAGTGATAGCAGATTGTTTCTAATAATCTATTGCTTACTTCCTTGACAAAGTGGGGAAGTTGAATATTAGATATCTGTTCATGCAGGGACCACAAGCAACAAATAGTCTGATCACGTTCAGAGATAATATTAGAGAAATTAAAGTTGCAAAAATAAAATGAACTTTGATTTCACTTGTCAAGCCTTTTTGTCTCCTGTAATGCAACTTAAAAGAAAATAGGAAATTCTGTAACATTTATGTATCACAGTGGAACTGACTTCTCAAGGAGAAAGACAGTTGATCCTTGATATCTCATTAGTGAGATAAAGCTACATTGGTGATAACTGTTCTGTGGAACTCTGACAGGTCAGTGTGACCTGGTGGCAAACAGGAATCTCAAAAAAAGCATTTTATTTTCTCTACTGAGAACAATATCTTCTTTAATGTTTTCTCCCCAATAAAAATTTCAAACAACTGCACTTTTGTATATTCATATGAGTGAAAAAGAATCAGAAGCGAACAACCTTTTCAGTTGCTTTAAATGTAGGGATTTAAACTGCATTGCACTGTCTTTATTTTAAGTATTTTCCAGCACCACTAGGTGTCATCATATCTATTATTAATTCCTGCACAATAGTTCTTCCCAGTACCTAGCAGACAAAGTTTGAAAACTAAATAAACTTTATTGAAATTTCTGTTAAAAAAAAAAAAAAAAAAAAAAAAAGAGGTAAAAATATAGGACATTATGAAGTTGGAGAAGTTAATCCTCAAAAGCTCAGTTACACAGAAAATAATTCTATAAAATCAGAGTCTTGGATTGTTACATTAAATTCAGTACAGATTTTCCTCTTGAATACAGAGGTGCCTTCTTTTAATCTTCATCTGATACTTCCCATTACTGCGTATTACGTCAGTCAGATATTCAGGAAAGCACATAGGCACATAGCAAGAATGAGCTTTACATTCTTAAGTATAAAGCTGTGACCTGAAAGACAAATCCCCCAGGACTGTTAATCCTGAAAGTAGCTTCTCATGGCAGGCACGTCCCTTTTGCTCTAAACATCTGCAATATACATGCATATACTTATAGAGCTGTCCTTAACCAAGCGTTTGCCTCCAGGCTTTCCTCTTTAGCACTCCAGCGATACAACAGAGCTATGCCTGAGTGCTTTGATGATGTCAAGCCACTAAATGTATTTAGTACTTTTCTAACATACTAATAGGACTTGGTTCACAAGCTGTATGAAGAAATACATTTATGTTGGTTTTCTTTCCCTTTAGAGGAAAGTGATGGTGAGATGGTATTTCTGCTTTTTGTATGATAAAGGACATGTCAGGCACAGGTTCAAAAGCTGATTCAGGACATTGCAGGCTCTTCTCCAGCTGCAGAAACTCACAACACATTAGTTTCACTGCCAGAAATATTCCTTAGCCATCTGACTCTATGCTAGGTGATCTGGGAATAATTTCCAACTTTTGTGTGTATGACTACAGAATCTAAGGGCTATAAGGGAGTATGGAAATCAGTTAAGCTTCTCTAATTGTTTTGAATATCCATTTAATATTGGTCTCTAGTCTCTGTGCCTTGGAACTATCTAGGTATTTTTACCAGCTGTTAGATGAAAATCCAGAATCTATCTTGGTGATGTTCTCCCCTATACACCTTCTTGTTTAAAAACTCATTATGTTTCCACTGGAAGAATCTTTTTCTCTGAAGCCTGTTCCCTTTCATAAGAGCCTTATACCGGAACCTCCTAGCTAACTACATAAATATGCCTTACAGGGAGAAGAGAGACCTCAGACACTACAGAACCTGGGACTATTTACTTGAAATTCAGTAGAGGTTTAAAGTTGGCCACTGGGAAAGAGAAATAGTCAAATATCAAATTTTCTCAGAGAAACCAAAGCACTTCCCCCCCCTCCCCGTTACAGTAATTTAACATACTTATTTGTCCTTCTTCTACAATTATTCTGCCTTTAAGTGAATTTAACTAAGTGTACTAATTGTTATCTGAAGTGTTTATTTTCAAAAGGTGAAGCTGTATAAACTCCCAGTGTGAGGAACTTAGAAGGTGACATTTCACTAATGACTGCTCTGAGAAACTGACAGAGATTGATAGAGTGTTTTTTAAAGATGTCCCCATGAGAAGCATCTCATATTAAATGAAAATGATACTGAAACTTAAAAACTAACTTAGTGCTCTCTGATTGCTTTTGTTTACAAGAAAGAACTGGGATAGAGAAGCACTTTATGGTAGTTTTCCAAATGCATGACACATTTTTTGTTTAGAAATGTATTCTTAAAAAGAGTGCTTTTTGAATAACAGTTTTACACTCACTAAATTTCACTGAAAACTGTTGTTCACTGCCCTGCATACCAGAAACATGTACATTATGGGCCAGGCTGTGCATTTTCAGCTCAAACAGTGAGTACAGAATCACAGAATCACAGAATGGTAGGGGCTGGAAGGGACCTTCAGAGATGTAACCCCCCTGCAGTTTCACCTAGAGGAGGTTGCACAGGATCACATCATGTTTCCTCACATGCAGATAGAACTTGTTGTGTTTGAGTTTGTATCCGTTGCCCCTTTGGCCTGTTGCTGGGCACCACTGAAAATAGACTGGCCTCATCCTCTTGACATCCACCTTTTAGATATTGGTAAGCATTGATAAGGTCTCCTCTCAGTCTTCTTCACACCAAATAGCCCCAGATCTCTCAGCCTTTCCTCATAAGAGTGATGCTCCAGTAGTCTCATCATCTTTATAACACTCCAGCGGACTCTCACCAGTAGTTCCCTGTCTCTTTTGAACTGGGGAGCCCAGAACTGGACCCAATACTCCAGATGTACCCTCTACTCTCACTAGGACAGAGTAGAGGAGAAGGAGAACCTGCCTCGACCTGCTGGACACACTCTATGCACCCTAGAGTACCATTTGCTTTCTTGGTCAGGAGGGCACACTGCTGGCTCATGCTTGACTTGTTGTCCACCAGGACTTCCAGCCTCTTCTCCTCAGAGCTGCTTTCCAGCAGGTCAACCACTAACCTGTAGTGGTGCATGGGGTTATTCCTCCTTCGGTTCAGGACCTTACACTTGCTCCTGTTGAACTTCAATAGGTTCCTCTCCATTGAACTTTCTCCCTGTTCAGGTCTCTCTGAGCAGGTTCAAATAGCACACCCATCTCTCGGTGTGTACTGGGAAGGTAAAGCCTTACCTTTTAATCTGTTTTTCTTAATTGCATTATCTCACTATAGATACTATTAGCCTTAAGGTTTCATTTCAATGGGGATTGCATTCAGACTCTGTTCTTTTTCAGGAAATATCTGCTTTTCTTCAGGAAATACAAGGCCAGGAAGTTTCTTAAGTTTCTTTCCCATTGTCCGCATTCCTCAGTCTCATAGTCACATCTGCCAAAGTTTGCTGCACTGCAGTTTGCATTTCACAGCCATGCATCTACATTTCAGACATTCCATCATAACCAAGTCTCTCTGTAGCCAAAGTTTGAACAGATGAAGAGACTGATCCATCCTTTCTTCATGTAGAGAGCAGGAGCAGTTCTGGGAATAGCCCAGCCCTGTTCAACTGTTCAAATGCACACTCATATGATGCAGTCAAAAAAGGTGTTTCACCTTTGGGATTCAGTGTGATTTTTACATCCAATTGCAAGTGCAAGCAAATGAATATTCAACAAGAATGCTCTGCACCTCTAGGTACAGGTAAGTGTGCTTTATGGGTGGTTTGAATCACTCATCCAGATAGAGTATGAAACCTCACATTATGTAAGTTTGATCCAAGTGTACAACTCCCATCTTTGATACCACCTTTCTCTCCGCACAGAAATCAATTCACTGCTGAATGCTACTTGACTTTCATCATAGAAAAGCATCTTTTATATTAATCTTTTATATCATTTGAGAAATAAACCTGCACTCCTCCAGATTTAATAGTAAAAGTAAAATTAAGCAGGATATAAGTGCTGATGGGAAAGCTGCAGTTCTACAGCACAAAAGAATTAAGTATAACAGCCCCATCATTACTTCAGAAGAAACTCTCTTTAGAAGAAATAATGAAAAAGAAGGCATTTATTCTCTCTTGACTTAGATATGGCTTTCAGGTCTCTGTTGGTCTAGTCTCTCTTCTAGAAACAAAAGTATGTGAGTATAAATAGAAATGCCACCTTCACTGATTCCCCTGTATACTCCCTGTTCTTGAAAAATAATTAAAACCAGAAATAGAAGGGTGTGCTTGAGATGGGAATTGCTATCTATTGAGCACGTGGTCAGATAAGTTGTACAGTTCGTACAGTTTTATACGGTTCATAAAAATCTAATTAATTCACACAATTTAATGTGGAGGATACATAGTGAAAAGTGGCTTAGAGAGATGTTAATCACTGCTGTTATCTGTTCCTTAAATTGTCATCCCATCAGGTGCAATGCAGGCTAAAAGAATGCAATATTCTTTTCTTATGGGTATATCAATGCATTAAACTCTTCTTGATGAGAAGCACTGCTAGATCAATAAGACATTTTATCTACTTTTTTGTGGTAGTCCCTTGAGCCTCAATTTTCCATCCTAGCTATTAATTGAGTCAAATGACAGCAGATATTATAAAAAACTCCAAATCTTTTTCCTAGTCTTACATGGAAACATTTCTAGCACTCCAGATACTATTCAGATGCTCAAGTTGATGATTTTGTTTTATTTCTTTTGGACAATATCATACCCAATTTATCTTTGTTTGTTTCTTTGTCTTTCTAAACACTATTTGAAGCAACCATTACAATGACAGTCTTTTTAGGGCCAATGACTAAGTCTGTGATTGAAGGCATCAGAAGTATTTTTTTCTTTGATAATTTCAGCATGGGTTTCCGATCATGTGAGGCCTCACAGGATTTACCTTTATCTTATTATGAGATATCAATGTAGTGATGTACATCAATGTGACTGTCTATCACTTGAAAGTTCATCTTTTGAATCTCCTTGTCAGCTAGGCTCTGCAGTGACATAGCCAGGATCTCTGGTTCCCATGCATCACTGATTTCATGTACCTGCCTTCCAGGCTTCCTAGCCCTGGGCATGTAAACTAGTTTTCTGGTCCTGCTGATGAGCCCAGTTTACAAACTAACCTCCCTCCTTTAGGATACAAATGTAGCTGAACACTGGTTTATAAAAAACAAATTAAATGCAAACCCAAAAGCCACAGGACTTAGTGCATATTACTGGTAAGGAAGGAAATTTGCCTTTTCATGTTTGCAGCTTGCTACTGTCAAGGAATTATATACGACACATTGTGATAGGGAGCACTGTTTCTTCTTGCAGCTACCAGGCAGAATGATACAGAGGAACACAGACTTATCACAAGAATCACTCAGATCTTTTGTTTCTGAGTATTACAAGCAGGTACATACAGATCTAGCATGACTCATCTGTACTGCATGTGTTTGCCAACATGATACCTGTTCTGTGTATCAACATGGAATGGATTAAACAAAGTTAAAAAAAAAAAAAAATGGCAAAAATCATATGGCTCATCTTTTGTAGAAATCAGTTACAAAATAGAAAGAACAGTACAGAGGCAGTTCTGGAATGAGACAAGACACAGGTGCTGCAGCACAAGGGTATCACAGCTCTGTGGCATATGGGCAAGGTGTGGGTGGACAGATGGCTCAGAAGAAAGGAAGCAGAAAAAAGGGCAGAAACTCTAACTCTGACAGTTCAGCAGAAGAGCTGCCATCAGTCAGACAGGATTCAGAAGTGGGTTGGTGTGATGGAGTACTGGAGCATGGAGCAGGTTGAGGAAAGGCCTCAGTTTATCTGACAATAGACTGTGCTGCACTGATCTGGTCTTTTCTGCTCAGGCTAATATGGTTCAGTCAGTGCTAAATGCTACAGAAATGAAATGCTGGAATCGAGGAGCAACACGCAACTCCCACAGTTCTAAAAGCAGAGGAGGGAGGTTGCTACAGTTTGGCCTCCAGCCTCTGAAGTGCACTTGCTAGGTGGAAAGGTTGCAGGCAGCAGATTCTGCAAACAGCACCAGGTTCCTGGGTTAGGTGAGAGCACCATGGTATCTCTGAGCCTGCGTGTCAGTCCCTCCCTTGTGGTCCTCCAGCAAACAAGTAACTTTAGATTATAGCTGCAAAGCCCTGAATGTTTCTAGCTATCAACAGATAGGCTGGTTCGACATGCTATATTGTAATTTTTCTCAGTAATTTTGATTCTTTTCTATAACTACCCATCCACAAGAACTATGTGCTGACAATTTCAGCTCTCTTCAATAATAAGAAAAAAGTCCCACAGCCTTTCTGTGTGATGCAAATGTGACAATGCTTGAGCAGAAACATTAAAAAAATAAGAGAAATGAAACCCCAAATCTAGTTGTCACATTATTTTAAGTCAGTGTTAAGGCTTGACTTGTTCCTGTTTGGTTGTTGTTGGTTGGGTTTTTTTTGATTTTTTTTTTTCCCAATGCTTAGGTTTGGTGATTTTATTAAGCTGGATGTTTTATTCTTCGTGATGCCAAACTGGAAAAGATAATCAGCCCTAGCTTCTGATAAAAGGGAATGCAGTGGTATGAACTTATAAAAGACTGCCAACTATGTTCACTGTGTTAATTTGAAGTACTTTACTAATATTTGAAGACTAAAAATGTTAAAATTTGGCTTTGGTTTTGAATCTCAGTTGTAAAAATATTTAGATATTATTATTACTATCACTGGTGTCACTACTACAAATGCTAGTATCCCAATGTCAAAAGTCACAAATCCAGAGAGTAGAAACTTTAGAGAAAACTTACAGTTAAATTTAGAGCACAGATGGAAGTTCAAATGAAAAATTTAAATAACATCAGCAAACGTTTAATTGTATAAAACATATGCAAAAACCCCACCTTGTTTTTCCTGGTAAATACTATTGGAGTGTTAGTTCTCTCTCATATCTGTTTTTTACACCTTAAAAGGCTCATAAAGAAGAAAAATCAGTTCCTTTCAAATTCTACATGCTGTTCATTTGTAGATGGTACAGTATAGTTCTTTTTCTTTAACAAGAAGGCTGGTGACTCCAGTGAAGCACAAAATGGGAGTCAGTTTTACCTGTAACTGCACAACATGTCTTTCCATAACTAAGAAGCCCTAAAAGGTCTCATCATAAGCTTCAACACAGTACAATGGAGTCTTCTGAAAGAATCTTACAACACTTTGTGCTCTATCCTAGCAATATGCAATATTACTTTCTCTTCTACATCTTCATTTTCTGTTTTTGTGGGTTTTTTTCAAGTGTAGACATGGTTCCCCCTCCCCATCCTTTTTCATTTGTCTCTAGGCTTAGCCTTTCCATGCTTCCTTAACTTCAGGTCTTTATTTTTGCTTCTCTTTGATTTATTCTTTGTGACTTTTTCCTTAACTATCCATATTCTCTAGGGGTTCTCTGAGGGCATAATTCAGAAGTTCATGATCAGAATGACTAGAATGACCTTCAATAGCACTAAGTTCATTATAAACTTTGTCAATAGCAGCTCTTAAGCTTTTTGCTACAAGATTTAGCTGTATAAATAATGACTCCAGAATTTGCTAAGCCCATTTTAGCAATAACAACATAAAAAAAATATCTACATATCAACATAGGAAATGAAACACAGAATTAGTCTGATAACCTGGCTAGGAACAATACTGCTAAATCTAAGCAGACATTTAAATTTTTTAAAATACCTTCCTGAAAATTAAGAAATCAACCTAAAAACATCTGTTGGTTTTTTGGTTGTGGTTTTGTTCGTTTGGTTTTTTAAACAAAAAATTAGTTTGGCTTCTCTTTACCTGCCTCTGTGTGACCTTCTTGAACAAATAGGAGATTCAAAAATTGATGCTTCAAGAAGTAAAAGCTGACACTACGGTGAAATTACCCAACTCCGGGATTAGAGAATAGGAGGAAAAGCACCAAAGAACAGGAACAAGCTATGGAAAAGTTGCAGAGTGGGGTTTACATTAAATATTCCTGTCACTGATTGACCAGTTCATGTATATGACACGATGCAGTAAAAAGAGCTAGAAAGACCCCAGTTCCAGTTCTGGAGCAGTGGACAAATGTTAACATGGCACTCTTCCCAGGCTGCTATTTGCTACCTCTCATGACTGTACATGCCCTGGTTATCAGTTTTGTTCAGTGCTGGCTACATCAGAAGGATGTACCTTCAAAGCACTAACTGATGAATGACTGCTTTCACATTTAAACCTGCCAAACTGGTCTGTAAAACAAGTGAAAATCTATTTCTTTTTGAAGTTTTCAGTGCTGCTGTTCCTCCTAGAGCTGGTTAGTCTAAAAATAATTTCAGGGCAGCCTGGCACTTTGGTTCCACCTGGCACAAAGTACAGCAGTATGAAAAATAATTATAATAAGAAAAATGTGAAGTGTTTTCCTTAGATTTTGGATAAATGAAACTTTGGTTCATTTGTCTACAGGTTGTTTCTTGTCTACATTTATAACTTCCTTATATTTATTAAAATGAAGTTGGTATAGACCTTTGTAACAAGTTTGTCTCTCATTTTCCACCCTAAAGGATTCACTTAACTTTTTCATATAACAAGTAGTAACTCTTTCTTTGTAGTATGACTCTGGCTACCCACAGTGGAGCTGTTCTTTTGTTCTAAGAAATAGTGCACAGATTTAACAGAGTTGAAAATTTTAGATAGTACCATTTTCCTCACTTGTGATATTCACTGAAAATGCTGTTATTCTGCTGAAATGTTGTACCAGTGCTGGAAGTAAAGGTTAGGTTAAGGATTTGTTGTTGGTTGGGATATGGTGGGGTTATAGTAGTGGGGGACGGGATTACTGCTGTCACTCCTCTAAGAAGCTTTGATAAACTCCCCCAGCTCTAAGGTGGACCCATCTCTGGCCAAGGCCAAGCCAATCAATGCCCCATAATGTGTGATAACTATTTAGGAGGGGAAAAACATGTTGGATGAGTCTTTTGTTTTGGAGTGGGACCTGAGAGAGACAACTATGCAGACATCAAGGTCAAAGAGAAAGGAGGGGGGCCACCCCAGGGCAGCCATTCCCATTTGGTCCATGGTAAAATGGCAGGCTGAGCTCTTGCAGCCCATGGAGATCAACAGTGGACCAGAATCCCATCTGTGGCCCATGGAAGACCCCACACCAGAGCAGGTGGCTATGTCAGATGAAGGCTGTAACTCTGAGGGAAGCCTACACTGGAGTGATCCATTGCTGGGATCATTGAAACCCATGGAAGGGACCCACACTGGTAGAAGAAGTTCATGGAGGACTGCCTTCAGTGGGAGGGATGCCACATTACAGCAGGGTAGGAATGTGAGGAGTTTTCCTCCTGAAGAGGAAGGAGCAGCAGGAACAATGTGGAATGGACCAGGACTGACTGGTCACAACCCCCATTCCCTTCACCTCTGGGTAGGAGGTAGCAGAGCCAGGCCTGGGAAGAAGGGAGGAGTGCAAGAAAGGTTTTATTTAAGATTCATTTGTATTTATCACTGTCCTAGTTTGATTCAGTTGGTAAATTGGTTGTGATTTTGTTTAAATTAAATATGTTCTGTTCCCCCAAGTGGATTCTGTCTTTTCCCTGTGACCATAATGGGTGAGTAAGCCCTCCCTGTCCTTTGTCTTGACCATATAGGCTTTTGTGGTATTTCCTCCTCCCCATTACATCAGAGAGGTGTAGGAATGAGTGAGTAGCCACGTGGCGCTTTGTTTGCTAGTTGGGTGAGCACAAACCATAGCAGGTATTTTCAAATTGCAAGCAGCAGTATTTCACTGAAGTCACGAAAGCTCAACTACTCATGTGGGTTAGAAGGAAGACTGGCTATGCTGCTGTCCTGGTTTGAGTGAGAACAGAACTGATTCTATTCAGTGATTTTACTTTTCAGCTCAGTTCTTCTAACTCACTGTACTCTCTGAAGTTAGCAGCCTGTTTTCACAGGCAGTGTCTGCTGCTGGCAGTGATAACACCCCATACTTAGAGTTACTGCCAAGGATTGGTGTGCAGACCAAGGCCACTGCTGGATCTTGTGCACCACACTGAGGGGTGCAGGAAGTAAAAGGCTGCACCTGTGGGGAGGAGTTGTCAGGACAGGTGACCCTAAACTGACCAATGAGGTTTTCCATCCCATATGTATCTTATTTCTTATAAAGCAGAGGGATCAGAAAGGTCAAGCTCTTCTTCCTCTCCAGTAGCTGCCATGTGAGTAGGACTTTGTCCAATCTGCGTGTTCATGAATCCAGTAGCAGAATTCAGCTCCTGAACCTGATTCCCATCTGTCACTGGGCCCAGTCTGGGACTTCTGCTCCACAGCAACAGTGGTGATGGTGATATAAGTGCCATCAGGGGTTTCTGTGTTTAATATTGGGTTTGTATATATTCTTTTTTTTTTTTTTTTTTCATTAAAGCTGTTCTATCTTTCTTTTCTAATCTCTAAGTCTCTCTCTTACTCCCTTTCTCTTCTCCTTTGGGGAGGGAGGGGGGTTAACAGAGAGTGTCTGTTATAGGTCTTTTTTGTTTTTCTTCACCTCATGGACATCCAAGTTTGGAAAACAGGGAATCTCATGGGACGCTTTCCTCTACCTTTTAATGTGTTTCCTACTCTTAGGAAAATCCTTGGGCAAGAATTCCTGGTGAGGGTGAGAAACTGCTGGATGCCTGTAATAAACATTACTATTTAGCTTGAACTTTAGTTAAGAAATGCCAGGTTTGGCATTGTCAATATAACCTTAAATAGGTCCTTCTATAGGTACTCTCACCCATTCTTTCCTTGAGTGGTCACATAGTCTTTGTTTCACATGCTTAGTTTTACCAGAGTATAGAATCATAGAATCATTACGTTGGAAAGGACCTCTAGGATCATGAATTCCAACCTTTATCCTAACATCTGTCTGCCCACTAGACCATAATCTCAAGTGTTATGTCTACTCATTTTTTAAAAACCTCCAGGGATGGTAACTCTATCACCTCCCTGGATAGTCTGTTCCTGTGCCTAACCACTCTCTCTGCGAAGAATTTCTTCCTAATATCTAATCTAAACCTCCCCTGACACAACTTGAGGCGATTTCCTCTCATTTTATCATTAGTAATTTGGGAGAAGAGACCAAAACCAGCCTCGCTACAACCTCCTTTTAGGTAGTTGTAGAGAGCAAGGTCTCCTCTCGGTCTCCTCTCAGTCTCCTCTTCTCTAGACTAAACAACTCCAGTTCCCTCAGCCTCTCCTCATCAGGCATGCTTTCCAGATCCCTCACCAGCTTCACTGCCCTTCTCCGGACCTGATCCAGCACCTCAATGTCCTTGTACTGTGGTGCCCAAAACTGGACACAGTACTCAAGGTGCAGTCTCACGAGTGTGGAGTACAGGGGCATAGTCACCTCCTTACTCCTGCTGGTCACATTGTTTCTCATATAGGCCAGGATGCTGTTGGCCTTCTTGGCCACCTGGGCACACTGCTGGCTCATGTTCAGTTGGCTGTCAACCAGCACCCCCAGGTCCCTTTTGGCCAGGCAGCTTTCCAGCCACTTCTCCCCAAGCCTGTAGTGTTGCCTGGGGTTGTTGTGACCGAAGTGCATTACCCGGCACTTCGCTTTGTTAAACCTCATAAAATCGACCTCAGCCCATTGCTCCAGCCTGTCCAAATCCCTCTGCAGAGCCTTCCTACCCTCAAGCAGATTAACACTCCCACTTAATTTTGTGTCATCTGCAAATTTACTGAGGGTGCATTCAATCCCCTCATTCAGATCGTTGATAAAGATATTAAACAAGACTGGTCCCAAAACAGAGCCCTGAGGGACACTGCTTGTGACTGGTGGCCAACTCCCTTCACCATCACTCTCTAGGCTCAGCCATCCAGCTACTTTCTAACCCAGCAGAGTCCACCTGTGCAAGCCATGAGCTGCCAGCTTCTCCAGCAGAATGCTGTGGGAAATGGTGTCAAATGCCTTCCTGAAGTCCATGTAGACAGCATCCACCACTCTTCCCTCATCTACTAGGTGGGTCACCTGAGCCTAGAAGGAGGTCAGGTTGATTAAATAGGACTTGCCCTTCAGGAACCCATGTTGGCTGGGCCTGATTCCCCTGTTGACCTACACTTGCAGTATGATCAACCCCAAGGTGAACTGTTCCATAATCTTTCCCAGAATTGAGGTCAGAGTACCTGTTGGAAAACTTGAGACTGGATCTGTGGAGTCTCTAATGAGTATTGTCCTGTACTGGCTCTTTGAGTGTCTGCAGATTAAGCTGTAGCTCATCTCTATATCCCTCTGGTTTCCAGGATACTGAGGTATCTTACATGGTTTTACTACAGTCCACAGCAGGGCCACTTAGCTCACCAAGAATGCTTTTTTCTGAATCATGTTAATTCACACTGTATCTTACCAGTTTTTAAATTTGCCTTACAGCCAGCTTTTGCTGCCTAGGAAGCAAGACTCAGATTTTTACTAATGTTTCCTCTATGCCACATCGGTTGGCATCATTACAGTTTACCTTGCACTCTGAGGCCTACAGGAGCTATTCCTCAGAGACAGTGTCTTGCAGTATTTGGCCAATGGTACTTGGTATACAAGACCAAATGCCCTGCTTCAGGCCTATATATTGCTATGTGTACCTGGCTCAGTCAGTGCTCCACTGGACAGAGATTTCCACCTTCAGCATTTTCTGCTCAATTTTCCTCATCACTTTATTCTCTTTATAGATAAAACATTCAGGGACATGTCATCCTGACGGGACTTCTTTTTCCTCTCACTCAAACCACTGCAACTTCTGCTGCTGCAGAAGAACAACATATTCTGCTGCAGATCATAGTCCTAAAACTCGACTATCTTTCCATTTATGCAAGTAGATTATAAGAACTTGACAGAGATAGTAGTAACCTCTGCCCATCCTACAGTTCAATTTCTTCTTTGCTTGTGAGTTTTCTTTTCAGTTTTGATGACAAGCTGATCACCCATGGGCCTAATTCATCCTGACATCTATCTTTTCCTTACTCTGCAAATGCTTCCCATGCTTATCTTCTACTGAAGATGGGGGGCACAGCATGTCCAGGCTGTTCTTGCATCCCTCCTCCCTCAAATGCAGGATCTTTTTCCCTTTTCAATATCTTCTGTGCTTCCAGGACTGGCTCTGGACCAATGACCTGTCTGCATAGTTGCTGCCTGCTTCAATGGGCTAGCATGAGCCTAATCAAACCTGGGGAAGCAGAAGTCAAGAGATCATAAAAAAAAGTAAGTTACAGTGGACAGATTAATCAGAGCATGCATTTTTTTGTAACATTTATTAAACAATAGACTGCTTATGGTTGCTACACCTGCCCTATCTTGTAGCTATTTCTGAGGAGTTTTACCTGAATCTGAACCTCCTTTCCACTAAAAAAATGTTATTAACTGTGAATTCAGGCCTGAGATGTGCACAGACATCTGATAAACTGAGTCTTGCACACACTTAAGTAAAGACACATCATAAGGTTGATATAGGGCAACCATGAACTCTTATCAGAAATTTAATAATTCTTCTTAAAAATAATTGCTAGCATATAATGAAATAAAAAATGAAGAACAAACAGTAGGAAACCCTAATCACATTTGTATCTCATTTCCATTTATATTAGTAGCAAGCTTTTAGACATACTGAAATGAACCCTTTCTGCTACTTAATAGATTGCTTGTGTTCAAGTATCTTGACAATGGGGTTATTTTTGTTTCATTTCTTTTTTATTCTGTGTTGTTCCCTTACCTGTGTGTGTGAAATAACAAGTAGCACAGGAAAATATTCAAATGGTATGTTTGGATTTTTTAAAAAGAGAGGTTTGGTCTCTGATGTAAATTAAGTTTGATACAGCCCTTAAGTTAAAGTTTGTACTCCTTCAGTTGTTCTACTTTTAAGTATGAAGCTATTTTTAGGATGTGACTCATAGGGGGAGGTTTCATATTTCTTTACCTCATAGGATATAGACAAAATGTGCTCTGTAGTGAAAAGCCCACTTGTTTCTATTACAACTATTTACATGTGCTTTTCAATGATGTATTACTGCATCCCATGGGACACTCATCCACTTTAAAAACAAAAACATCACCACAAAAAATTAAAACTGTATCTAATAAGCCAGAATAATGGTCCTATTTCAGCACTATACATTGTCCTTATGCTTTACCAGGAAGTTACTGGCTGATAAGGAAACTGTCCTTAAAGAATTTTCCAGAAGTTTCTTGAGTCACAAAGAAACCTGACCCTTCTTCAACATAATAAATGTTCTACTTCCTCTTCACGAAAGATGGGTTGAAGTAATGGAAGTTTTTGTCTTATCAATATCTTGATGTCTTTAGAATAACCAGCTGGCTGTTGGAATTGCATGAACCATACATGGGGACTAGCTGCTTGGCCGGGCAAGCGTATGTGGAAGGTAAGAGCATATGTGTTGTTAAGGTCATCCAATCAGGGACCCTTTCAATATAAAAGGACATAAAAAGTAAAGGGGAAAATTATAAAAAAGAGCACATAGAGACACAAAAGGTAGACAGGGATAACAGATACTATGCCAAGGACCAGAAGCCTCTAGTTCCTAATTGCTGGGCCACCAAGAAACTGCAGGCACAGTGTTGGAGGAGGCCCTGTTGGCATGTATGGGGCCTGCAAATGTGCATGTGCTTGGGAGCCTAGAGAATGTCATGTGTGTACCTGCACTAGTGACCTTCAGTCCTGACCAGCTGAAGAAGCGGAAGGGGACTTGGCTGTCCATACATGTCTATATTTAAAGTGAGTCCTGGTAATGTTACATGTGGATGCTGTTGAAGGCAGCACCTTGTCTGTGGCCTGTTTATGTCTGTGTCCTCTATATGTGTGTGAGTTTGGGTTACATGATCAACTTTGCTGCTGTCTGAACCCACAAACAGGTTCAACAGAAAGCAGCAGACACATCCATCATCTTGGGACAGAGACTCACAGGCTGGGCTCCTGTGGACAGGCAGGAGGTATCCCTGACCCCTGAATCCATCAGATGAAGCATCCCCTTAATATCCTATGCCATATTTCTTTTGTTCTGAGAGAGGAAATCAGCTATATGCAGCAGTTGCAGAAAAGGCAAATGCTCTCAGAGCATTCTAATGCTTTTCTAAGACACTTTAATTCCTTTTGTGACTTATGTTCTTAGGACAGGAGAGATTACTATTTGCATTATAAGGAAAAGCAGCCATGTGATATGACTAACTGATTAAAAGTATACTCCAGTCATTCTGTGAGGAATGATGGACAAGAATATTTCACTTTTTAGGTCAACTTGGGGCAACATAATAGGACAAAAATAGATGTTGTATATCTGAAAGGTATTCTGTGTATATGAAGCAATGGCAGAGAGATCTCCCACTGATTTTTTCTGACCATCTCAGGGAAATGCAAAACTGAGTGCTAATACACCAGGACACCCAAATGTGCTTACAACATAGCTTTTAAGAAACTCAGTAAATGAGTTACCTTAGAATTACCAGAGTGTAACTATATGCAGAAATAAGTCCATGGGATTTACCACATCAGGTAAGCATTCTGTCTCTGGCATTATGTCTGCCTCAAATTCAGGTTTCATTTATTTAATGCATAATGATTCCTTTTAATTACTTTGTACACTAAACCAGCCTGTTTGTTTTCCTCTTTCCTTTCCAAGAAATAAAGTGAGAAATTCATGAAGGACTGGTCAATGTTGAAGTCACTTGTAGTTAATTTACTCAATTCATATTAATTCAGTGGTGCTAAACCCACTGGCAAAAGTTTTGTGTCTTTTTTTCAACATGGGGAACATCTCATGGGCATGATGATAAACATAAGAGCTACGCTATTTGTGTGGTCAGTTATGCAACAGCCATGGACATACCTTCATGGTAAAACTGTAAATAGCTTGATCTTTCCTATCACTGTCTTTGTACACAGTTCTACACTTAGTTATCACTGATCCATATACAAGGAAATTTGAAAACAGCTTGGTCTGGGATGCAACCAGTTACAGTAGCAACATTTCTTGTAAATAGCATTCTGAATTGGTGGATTTGATTGCAAAGAAATGGATATTTAAATTATTATTTTATTTTTAATTTTTTTTAGAAAGAAAAATATTCTCTTTAATTCCCCAAAATTCAAAGGATACTTTTTTTTTTTTTTTTTTTTTTTTTGGGACAGGTGCAGTTTACAGATTTTATTTAATTCCAAGCACATTAGGTAGATGTTTTTTGGTAAACTTTTTAAGGGGAAAAAAAGGGAAAACTAGTAGGAAGGAAATAGACTAACTGGAAAGAAAAATTAAAGGAGAGACAATACTGAAAGAGCTTTAGGAACATCATAGAATCATAGAATGGCCCAGGTTGGAAGGGACACTAGAGAGCATCTAATCCAACCTCCCTGTCATGGGCAGGGATGCCTCTCAACTAGATCAGGGTGCACAAGGCTCTGTCCAGCTTGACCTTGAACACCTCCAGGGAGGGAGCAGCCACAACGTCTCCGGGAAATTTATTCCAATGTCTTTCCACCCTCGTGCTGAAGAATTTCTTCCTAAGATCTAATCTAAATCTATTCTCCTTCAACTTAAACCCATTTCCCCTT
>JAAGNO010001379.1:25168-55793 GCA_033439905.1 Ceryle rudis | reverse complement strand
TGGATGCAGTATTCGAGGTGGGGTCTCACAAGAGCAGAGTAAAGGGGGAGAATCACCTCTCTTGACCTGCTGGCCACGCTTGTCTTCATACAACCCAGGATGCGGTTGGCCTTCTGGGCTGCATGAGCGCACTGCTGGCTCATGTTGAGCTTCTCATCTATCAACACCCCCAAATCCTTCTCTTCAGGACTACTCTCAACCCATTCTGTGCCCAATCTGTATTTGTGTCTAGGATTGGCCCAACCCAGGTGAAGGATCTTGCATTTTGACTTGTTGAAGCCCATGCAGTTTGCACTGGCCCATTTCTCAAACCTATCAAGGTCCCTCTGGATGGCATCTTTTCCCTCAAGTGAGTCCACGGCACCACACAGCTTGGTGGTGTCGGCAAACTTACTGAGGGTGCACTCAATGCCGTTGTCCATGTCGCTGACAAAGAAGTTGAACAGCACCGTTCAACTTCTTTGTCAGCGACATAGACGCTGAAGAGTGATTGCTTGATATTGAGGTTGAAAGACCAAAAGAATAGGATAAAAAGCTAGAAAGATAAAAAGCTAGAAAGAACAAATCCTGTATGACTTTGCAGTCAGACTCTCTGTAATGAACTTGTGTGAAAATGAACAGATACCATCACTTAGTCTGGTCTGGCCAGTCTGGAATATGCTCCTTTGAGACAGAGTGTGGGGAAAAATTTATCACTTGGAAAAATAAAAAAGCAAAGAAGAAAAAAAAACCATTTTGTTCTATTTTTCTGCTTTAAGAACTGGTCTTTTATAATACCAGTTCAAAAGCAGAAGTACTTTCAATGTCATGAAGTTGTGTCAGCTCCAACATCTGTTGCCCTATTTGGATAAAAGAAAGGGTGGCATATATAAAATGATTCACCATAGACCCTTGCTTTGGGGGAGATGGGGTGAGGAGTGTTGTGGGTTATTTTTTTTTTGTTAAATTGTCTCAAGGCTGTAATTAAGGAATATATTAATCTTACTATATTTTCAAATTATTATTTACCTAATCTGGGTGTGTGCAAACATGTCTTTGTGAGATGCTTGATGCCACGTTGTGTGTTCTGTCTGATAGCTAAGGCAGTTTTAGTAATAAATGTTTAATTGACTGCTATTTGTCCTCATGCTTTTTTGTCAGAATCACTATCGGTAACTATCATTATGTTGAAATCACGATTCTAGATTCTGCCCTCACTTGGATCAGTGGATTCAGCTGGAAATCAGCAGGAGTTGCTTTGTACCTTTGAGAGCAGCGCTCAGCGTGAAGTGCCCATGTTGAGGTGATGTTTCCCATTTTCCATTTCCATTGAAGTCATACCCTCCAAATCATTGTAGCTTCCTAAATAAAAATAAAAAAAAACCCCAAAACCAACAAGTTTATATGTAATAAATAATGAGGAACAAGGACCAAGACATTCTAAGTTCTGCATCTTCTTTACAGAGCACTATTAAAATAAAAATGAGATATCTCATAATTTTGCCTGCTAATTTGTCTTAGCTCCATCTTCAAACTGAATCTCTCTTATTTTGGAAAGAGATTACATACTCCTCAATGTTTGTGCATTGCAACTAATCCTGAGGGTTAATCCCATACTGAGTATAATGATTAATACAAATTATCTGCAATAAGGCCAGGCAACAGTATTTGGTGCTGAACTTGAAGTTCAAAACTGTTTGAAGATCTGGATTTGGTGTGGTGTTCAATTTGAATAAATAAAGGTGTTAACAACTTTGAAGAAGGCTGCAAAGCAAACAAAGCAAATTTATGCTTGTAAGTGAATCCTGAGCTCCTAGGACAACTCAAACTGTTTAGAAATAGAGTTCTTTGCTGTATTTATCAAGTTTTTAATACCTCCAGACTCTAGGCTAATTTCTTCAGCTGTGCAGCTCTCCTACTTTTTCTTTTTCTTTTACTTTTACTTTTTCCTTTTTTTTTTTTTTTTTCCTTTTTTCTTATCTATATTGGTTATTTCAGCTTCTTTTACACATAATAGAAAATGATCTGTCCAAGAGCCAGATCATCATATCCAGTGGTGACACCATTATTATTTTTTCTTTATGCCTACAGATATATCTAGATACCCAGCCTAGATGAGCTGACTACACTTTAGACATCCCAGAAAAGCAGCTATGATGTTATTTTGACAAAAACCCCAAATTGTACTGGATTTGTGGCATAGTAAAGGTCTTTTCATTTTAATTAATATGGTATTAACGTAAGTACTCCTGGAAACAAAGGTGTATTTAAATCAGTTTATTGTATATACCTGGCAGTTGACACAGCCATATGAAATATAGAAAACAATAACTAGACCAAAGGGTCTCATACAAAAATGTTTCAGATAATAAAGTATATGTAAAGACCACAGTGCCAGAATATATATAAAAATGTACAGGACGTGACATATTCCTTGTATTTTTATTTGAAAAAAAGAACAATGATAGTTAAAAATAGTGCGGCATTATGTAATGAGAGAGGATGTCATAGAAAAAATATGCAAAATTAAATAGATTTAAGAGTGTAGTTTTTATTCTCTTTCACTTCTCCTGAAACTGGAGCACTGACTTCTGAAACCTTAAGATTTCTTTAACAAAGTTTCTTTGCATATCAGAAAACTTTATACATTCCTATTCTTTTTACTCTTGCCCCACTTTTCCCACTGTTACAGGCCACTGTCTTTCTCTCCTGTTTCTCTTTTCCTGCTGTCATACCTCTTATGCAACGTAACAATGAAAGGCAGGAAAAGTTGGAATAACCTCTTTTGTTTTCTTTCTTTCCTTTTTGCCCTCCCCTCCAGAATTCAGCTCTGATTCACCCTTGCTTCATAGGCAAACCAAAGAAAATTGTTTTCTATGCTTAGTATTGCAATCCATGTTCTGCCTTACTACTTCACTAGATTTTTCTACAGTGATGGGAGTAATAAGGAAAATCCCCAATTCTGAGCAGTATTTATGGCTCTGAACAGCAGTCTGAACATATTAAGGACAATTTTTATCATCTTACTAAAATAAATAAATTACCCTAACTATGGAGTATGATAACGTTGGAAACTGCAGGTGTGTAAACGGAGAAATTATCATACTTACTCTAATAGCTCCTCTGCAACGTGGAGATCTGATTGGCCTCTAAAGTTGTCCTATAACAGCTTGTGTTGGCTTCTTATTCAACATTCCTGAGTGAAACGTGTCATATAGAAGTAATATCCCTGTCCTTTCTATTTTCAGACAACATTTATTACCAGAAATTTAACTGCTAAGACAATTCCTCTCTATACTATGATATAGCATATATTTACTATAATGGCTAAGCACAGGGAGTGTTGATATTTATTTTCTACTTTTTTTACAAAATTTGGGAGCACTGAAGGCATGCAGTGAGTGAGAAGAATGACAGTGAATACAACTCACTTTTTTCATTTCAGCAAATACGCATAAAATAATGTTAATGGTGTGCTATGGTGCAACACCAATATCTAATAATTGATGACATTTTTTTAAATATGTAGACTCCCTGCTTTGACAGTTCTTGATGCATGGTCTAGGTCTTAATAGCAATATAGCACTCTTTTCTACTGGTGTAGAAGGATAGGTGCATTTTGGCTCATGTTTCATTCTGAAGAACATCAAACTTATGGTATCTAATGAACAATTCAATGGAAAAGTTTACAGAGATTTGCCAAGAATGAACATGTGCACTTTGGGTTGTCACTTTTTTCCATGAACTCATTTTTCACAGTACTTTAAGATACCTGCCTCAAAGACCAATGCTGGGAATATTCCAGGGTACAAATTCCCCTCAATGTTTGTAATTTTGAGACCCTGAAATCAGATGCCTGAATTTTTCAGTTTTCCCTAGGTTAGATTTAAATTTCTTTTAATTAGCTACAGCTCTGCAACAGCAGTCATTACTTTGCAGAGTGTATCTAGAGCTGATGCTGTGTTATATTTCTTTTAACTGTTACTTTAACTGTCCTGAGATACCATCTGTCTTAGGTACTTGTAACTCCAGTTAGTTTAGTAACCTTTTCTCCTCACACGCCCAGCAAGGTAGGGTGTATGTTTGTACACACATGTATGCATGTGTGCTTTTGTGTGCCTACTTTCTTGTGTTCCTAACTCTCCCTAAGAGTTTGTGCATCCTTCAATAGCTTTGCTTGAGCTGAGGCTTGACTTTCTGAGCAAGACAGTTGTGCCCATCTTACAGATCTTAACATAATCCTTCTCTTGCATCATTTATACCCATGAAAAGCTCAACTGCTCTTCTAATATAGATGCAGATCTGCACCTACCTGGGTATTCATTTGAACTAATGCAACTGACTTAACACTCTTCTAAATACAGGATGAATAACAGTGGGTTCAGAGCTTCATATATCAAGAGACACTTTTGATGGTCTGTATTAAAAGATAGCATCTATGCACCCCTGAAACATGTCGGTCTTCTTCCCAGTCTCCTTAGACCATCAGTGTAAGATTATACTAACAGAACAACATCATGCTCCCAGGTTGTCTTTTCCTAGGTATCAGGTGCCAGGCAGGGACATCTCTGACCGTCTAAGAGTTTTCACACAGGTAGAATCCAAGCTATTAGCAGACTGTCTAGAAATTGATTTCAATGAGACAGGGCCAAGGTATATCATCAGGCCTACTTCATCAAGAAACCTCAAAATAAAATGAACACATATTAATAGGGCTCAATGGGAAAGCAGGGCATAAAAAAAACTGTGAGAGAAGGAACACAACATCTGTATCAAACTGACAGGATATTTGAAGGAATGGAAATGGACCCACTTTAGAGGCACACAGCTCACCCCTATTCCTTCTAGCTGCAGAGGTAATATTTAAGTGTCACATGTCTCTAAAACTTCTTTAGAGCTTAAGTTTTTATTTCACTGTAAGGACAGCTGATGGAGTCTGCAGCTGATAGCTGAAACAGATGCAGTGTGAATATTAGAAAGACTTTAATGTGAGTTCAGACTTGAGCTGCACAGAACACAGGCATAACAGCAATACTGAAGACAGACTACAGAGATATTTAGGAGCCTCACTAAATATCACTCACTCATAATATTGTCACTGCGGTCAAGTGAATATTTGAGGCATAGATGAATTTGTGAATCTGAATGAAAATGAGCCAAATCGGCTTGCCAGAGGTGACATTTAAAATCTGTGGCAAAATGACAAGTTAAACCTTGGTCTCATATTTCACTGCCTAGTAACGTACTGCTGGTCTGAAGTTGCTGTGACAATAGTTAATAGAAAGAAAAATAATAAAAAATTAAGATAAAATGTTCTTTGTCATTTAAGAGGGAGCTGTAACTGCTGAGCTGTTATGTGGGATTTCTGTGAAGACTTCCATTACCTTCAGCGGACTATGAATTGAGGTCTCAGTGCTTCAGGGGAGAATTAAAGCCAGTGAACTCTAATGTCTACTAAATTCTCAATAAATCAGATGATGTTCTGCTAATGTCTCCTTTCAGTTATGCCAGCAAGACTTCTATTTATTTCATCAGTTTTGCCTCATTGTATTCCAAAAGATGATTTTATCCTACTCTTCATAAAGTGTAGTGAATTTAATCGAATATTATGGCCTTGGCAATTCTTGTATAGTTATTGTTTTCTATTCACTGATTTCTCATTAGTAGAAAGACATGCTTTGCAAATTGAACAGTGCTCATAATTTTCATTTTCAGTACCAGTGATCTTTTTGTTAGAACTATAACTTATTTTGTGAGGCTTTTTGAGGTTCTCTGAAACACATGACCTTCCTTGTTCACCAAGTTAATCAGTCCCAGCATGTCTGTATATAGATATATACATACATAGAAGAATCCATAAAGACATGAACATAAGTGTTTAAACCTGATTTTAAAATAAATTAAATTAATGGTGAACTCTAAGAATTTACCTGTTATAGTAATCTAAATAATGAGGTATAAATAAATGTCAGATAACTTCTCAGGCCATTATTCTGATAGCCATCTTCAATGAAACAAGGTCAAAATCTAAAAGAGAAATCAATGATTTTTTTCCTAACTAAGAAGTAACTGTTGATGGGGATTTCAGAAAGTGCTAAGGATTGTCCTTGGAGTACTAGTCCTCTTGAAGATGACTCTTCTCAAGTAGCTAGAAAAATATTGATTACTGCTAGCCCCTTTTGGAAATCCCAGTCTGAATGACTCTAACGTCCCTTCATTCCACAGCACATTAAGAATCTTCTGCATCCAACAACTGGATGTCTGATCTCAAATTCTTAGTCTACAGCTTTCTTTTTTTCTGTACTTGTTTTAATTTACCGCACTTATTTTTCTTAATTAATTCAATTAATTAATTTTGCATGTTAGCGTAATTCAACAAAGTTGGTAAATTATGATTTAGAAGTCTTTAATTGTTCAGAGTAGTCACTTCAACAGAAGGAAAAACACTTTAATGAGAAAAATAATATTTTATTTGTAAGGGTATAATTTAATTTTCATTTCTGGCATGAATGGCTGCAATTCCTCTTCATATATAAGGAAAGCTCACTAACTATTACTAATGCTTCTTGCAAATGATATCCTGAAATTTAATATTGTAATATGCAATCCCTACAGCTGTGGATGTACATCAGCTAATATTTTAATGCCCATTAAGATCAATGTCAATTAACCACAATTCATTGTTTGAATATCGATCAAGCATATTTAATTTACCATTAGTGTTAACAGAATGATGTATTAGTCAATTAAGATAGCATTGACTGAGAATCTTAATTAGATATCTAATTCTTTAGGCAGATTTAAGACAAACCTAACCATTGGCTTCAGTGCTTTTTCTTTTTCTAGAATATCTGATTTTATTTCAAGGAAAGTTATCCACTTACAGATAAGTATGAACTGCCTTTTTTTTCAACTCACACTGATTTTCTCTGTGTTTTCATTTATCTCCTGGAATTTAGTATTTCCATCAAAGGTTTTCTAAATCTTGCATACAAGTTTTCTCAAGCTGAATAAGCCCATTGCAATGAGCTATTGCCTAACTGCAGAAAACCCTTTTCCAAAGCAGTCAGAAAATCATTCCCAGGATAGCCAGTCACTGGCTGCTACAAGAGAAAGAAGACTTTGATGGAAACAACAAACTTACAATCCCTAAGTATTTGTGCAGAGGCTATGGGACAGTTTGCAAAATGAGCTGAAACCTTCTCTGTGCCTTATTTCCTAACTGAGCTTCTTGTTCTTAGTCTGCAGCCTGAGTTCCTAACTGTTCCTAAGTGCCCTGGCCACTTTTGCTCAAAAAGCTGTGCCACTTTACCTTCCACATCCCTTTTGTGACACTTTTGACCCTGACTGAAGTACAGCAAACTCCAGCTTTTTAGTATTTAGATAGGAATGAAAAAGAGAGAAAGAAAAAGATAGAAAAAAGTGATCATTAGAAGTTGAATACAATGCTTTCTATTAAATACAATGTTTTCTATTAGACAAGTAGAAACACAAAAGGAGAAAAAATATCCTGTTTCAACTGAAGTACATGAATTTGTGGCTTTGATTTTCTGTAATATAACAAAAGCCTCAAAAATGAAACAAAATTTTTCAACATTGTTTATATTCAATTTTTAATCAATATGAAATATAAGTTGTTTTCAGCATTTGCTTTTGAGAGCTTTACTATTTGGAGGTTTCATTGCAAAATGAAACAAAATAATCCTGTCATCTCATGAAATCAAAGTTTCATACTGCTGCATTTAGGAATATGCACAGCTAAAAAGATAATAAAGACTTGTTCCAAATGGAGAACAAGACTACATTCAAATTGAAGTTTGTTTTATATAAGAGTTTAATAACCAATGCCAGTTAATAAAAAGTGGATCGAATTAAGCAGTGAGAAATAGGTATTGCATATAGTTGAAATGGGTAAACATTTAATTCAGCTAACCACTGCTGGAATAGCTGTAGACTTACAGTCATGAATCAGAGTCATGACTTAAGTAGCTAGGTTAACTGTATCTCATTTAACAGTTTTTCTCTGGCTGAATTTCAGGGGTAACCGCTTCATCTTTACATGATTTATTGTTAAATTGCCTATTACTTGGATAGAGGTTTTTTTTGAATAGTGAAACATAAAAGAAGAAAATTAAAGATTACTCATCACAAGCAACTTTTTTTCCTGAATACTTTTTCTAGAATTTTAAATGAGGTACTGGTTTCACTTTAAAAGTTTCTGCTTTTCTGAAGTGAATAAGAAAAATCTTGTTCAGGTTCTAGGGGAGATGGACCGGAAGTATGAGTGTTACAATACTGTTACTGATCTCCTTGTACTAAAGATAATCCTATTGTAAAGATTTGGCAGGGGAAAATCATGTTACATTTCCCTAAGTACACACACTAATTGACACTGTCAGACATGGGACACTGAGTCAGGTGAAACTTCGATGTAATGCAGTATGGCAGTTCTTTCATTCTCATGAAAATAAATTGCGTTACGAAGTATCAAGAGTAAGAAATGGTGAGGCACTGAAGAGTATACAAAGAGTACAAAAAGGAGACTGCAATATCTTAAAAGATCACAAACTTAGATAAAGGAAATTAAAAATTATAACCATTTCAACCATCTGCCATGTAGAAAATGCTGACAGGAGATTTTTCTTTCCAAATATTGCTTCAGAAGTGTGTGTGCTAGAAGATGATTTTGTGACCTTTTTAGGTTCTTAGTAGCACACAGTTTTGAAAACAATCCACGGGCCTTTCTAAGCACTCATTGAATATCTCCACGAAAGCCCTGAAATTTGTCATGATCTTTGACACGCTTTAAGAACTGTATATGTGCAAATAGAAACACTATTTTAAGCTTTCCCTTCTTTCTTCATGTGTCTTCAGTACTATTTGTAATAAATAAATCTTATTAGAAAGAAATTATGAGAAAGAAAAATATTTCATGAAGAACTTATTTTTTTAAAAGTTCTACAAAGTGGTAAATCTTAATCTGACTGTTCTATTTCTTACACTTGCCATTTACAATTTCTGCTTTTATTTATTAAGCAGCAATACTGGCTGAAAGATGTGGGTTTGTTCGTCATTCTTTGTAGGATAAGAGTGTTGATGGACTGAATTTTAATAGAGCATTTCTATATGTGGATAGAATAATATGCATATATATTTTATCAGGTTACTGAAATTCCTTTTTCCTTGACTAAAAGAAATTTATCAGAGAATTCTAAAGTGAGTGATGCTTCACTTTTTTTTTTTTTTTACAGTTTCAGCCATATAGTAAAGAACCTTCTTTTGCATGTGGCACACTATACACAGACAGAAAATTAGAAAAAAAAAACCCAAACAAAACAAACCAAAAGAAGCCAAACATTGTAAAGACTGTGCAACTGAATTACTTTCCATCATTTCTTGAGCATTTCTCACTCCTATTCCCTAGCTCAGAATGGCTCTTAGACCTCTAAAATCAGTTTATCAAAAAGATAGTATGACTACATAATGTATGTCTTCCATGTATATTGCCTCTTTACAAGTTCAGTTTTTTCTTAAATTCAACTTAATTACAACTAACAGTAAGAGGTTAATAAAATAATAAAGCTGAAATGAAATATAAGCTTAAAATTAATATTTTGAGCCATTTATAAAATAGCTGTAATTTTGAGGTACTTGAATTAAAGATTCTTCTCTTTCAGTTTCAGTTTTTCCTGTTTGTTCATTTAGAAATTTTTTCAAAACAGGTAACCAGAAATTCACCTATTCAAACCTAGGACCTCTGAAAATGTCCCCTGATATTTAGAGGCTGATTGTGATTTGTGGGTACTGCTGAATAAACTATCCCTTAGCCCTAAGTAATTGTGAACACATGAACAAAGGATCATAACAGCTCAAACTTCAGATTTATTTGGCTTAATTAAATTATTATCAGTGAATTTACTCCTGTATCTTAAGTTTAAGAAGACAAAACAACTTCAAAATTAGTAATATAATACCAGGAAATAGAAAGGAAGATCTTTGGCTGAATCTGGCATAAGCTGGAAAGAACCTAAAACTGACTTCTTTTGAGTTAGATTTGCTCTATTGCTATATGCTGTATGCATTTTTCCTATTAGCTAAAGGTGTGCTTGGTTTGTGTTCCATCATTCTTGTGAATGCAATTTATAATAGAATATTTTTTTTTATGTGAAGCAATTCTTTTTTTAGAGTGGTTTTTTTTCCAAAAAAAATTTACTGTATTGCTTTAAAATGGCTTACAGTTTCTGCATTTTAGGTTCAGTCTTCCTCTCTCCCACCATCTTTGCTTTTTCATCCATGCCTGAAATTCCCAGCAATGATTCCATCTGAAAGTGTACAAAAATATTTGCTGAAATACTTCCATCTGACAAAGACTCTCTCCAGAAATCTCACTCAGTTTCCAAATACCGGGATTTTTTTTTCAGGAGAGTTTATCATTAATTGTATACTATTTTATACAACATTTTATTTATATTATTTGTATTTAATTTTGTATTCTCCCTCCTCATTGCAGGGATTTTTACTGCTGTCTGTGATTCTTGTATATAGACATATGTTCTGATTTAAATGCCACAGAGCTGACCAATATCATGGTAGTTTCCAGACTGGAATGGCTCATCCAATGCAGGCTGTAATGGAGGTCTTCACTCAATTAGCCACTCACCCAATTAGCCACTCATCCTTACTGCTAACAGAAAGGCAAAATTATTTGACTATCAGAGCTCAAAGTTTTCAAATAATAAATTACATGTTTCAAGCACAGCTCAAGCTCAATTTTCATTTGTTCTAAATATGAAATGGTAAGTGAACATGTCTATTATTCAAGGACTTTCAAACAGATTGTTGGCAGAAAAAGTTCAGTGTGCTCTAATCAGGGGATATAATTGTTAGATTTACAGGCAAACCTAATTTCTCAGAAAGTAATTCCAAGCAATATCTGTGTGTAGCCCTACTTTTTAAAATGATGCTTTTAAAAAATATTTTGTTTACTTGTATAATGGAAAAATATAAATAGAAATTCCATGTATTCTTAGATGATCCGTGTCTGAAAAGGAAGTTTTCGAGACAGAAGAATGAGACTTTAGGATTACAAATGTTAGCTTTGTGAATATATGTATCTTATGAATCTGTTATGAATTGTCTGGGCCAAGACAGTTTATTTACTGTTTATTTCTTCTTTCACTGTTTAGAATGCGAGTAAATAGCACAACACAACTGATTTTAGCACTATATCACCCTTTCTACTAGCTGGAAAATTGTTCCTTCATTAAGTCCTGAATTTCTGATTTTCAAGTAACTTCCTTTCTTGGTATCAATCCGTTGAATTCCTTAAGCATAGATTTAACAGTTATGATTTCTCTCTTTTTTTTTTTTTTTTTTCCCTTCTTTATAACTAAGACAAAAGAAAGGAAGTCCTGTATTGCACAGGATTATCCAAATCTAGAGTAACTTGCTGCTTCAGTGCTTGGTAGCTGTAATTGTTCCAGTTCCCCTTTCCTAGGCTTCCTCATTTCCAGCCCTGACAATTAAGCTGAGTACAATTTCTTTAATATAAACTTTCCTTAATTGAAGGGTATTACCATCAAGACATCTTGGGCTGTGACAGTGGCTCCCACATGAAAACAGAACTAAATAACAATATGAAAAGATCATAACAACTTATGACCAAATTAATAAAAAATCTGAGCTATTATTTACTTCTGAAAACATCACAAATGCAAAAACAGAAGCTGGTGCTCTTGGGCTTAAAAACGAAGACAAAGACCAGATTAACACAAGCAGTGATCAAAACCAGTTGAATATCAAAATACCATATTAAGGTCTCAAAGCTGTGTTTAATTAGGAGAAAAGTTCAGAAGACTTCCACTTGAACACAGAACTCTGACATGGAGATGTTCTAGCTGGTACCAGCTACTGCCTAAGGAGTGATGGCAATCACAGTAAAACTGTTCCAGTTATTCCCCTGGGAACATTAGCAGTTTCTATGTATGAGGATACTTAAGTTATAGTCCTTACAGCAATGGTACCTAAAGCTGTCATTGACAAAAACAACATTAGAAAACAAGGAAGAAATATTTAAGGGAGGGATGGAAGCCAGTTAACTTAAAAAGCTGTACAAGATCTAAAAGATAATATTTTTATCTGAAACCACACTTTCCTTTGCTTTAATAGTATTAAAACATACAAAGTAACAAATTATTCAATACAAATACTCGAGAGAAATGTAAGAAACTTCAGTCAAGAGAAGACTTACATAGCTTGCAAATTAGAAGAAGTGCTGAAGAAAATCTGGATAAACTAATTAACAGTAATAAAATGTATTTATGGATAAAGGATATGGAAAAATTGTTTCAGCAAGTGATTCTCTCTATGTATAGAGTCTAATAATGAATCCATTAGAAAAATTGTATAAAGTACCAGGAACAGGTGATAGCAAAGTTAAGGGCTAAAACTTGAAATCTGTATTGAAAGCTAACATAATATCTCAAAATAATCCTTGCAAGTAAAGTTATTGAGCCTGATAAGGAGTGGCAGAATTGCTAATTGACAATGAGTTATCAAGCCGCATCAGAGGTGGAAATTATTTAAGCTACTAAGACAAGATGCTATCTATAATTACTTGGTGCTGGTATTGCATTGGAAAGCAAGCAAGAAACAATCACCTTCTCATTGCCAGGTGGTTTATGAAGACTGCCTAATCGAGGCAAAGAAGCTTCAGGAAATTATCGGAAAAATGCATGAAGGCCTTAATGATATTTCCATTTTCTAATATACAGAAAAATTGAAAGGTTATTGTAAAAGATGTTTTCTAGTTTATGGATTTAGTCATAAATGTGAAAGATATGCCTCACTTGTTTGCATCACTTCTGGGAAATCACAAAATATCTCAGCATCTCAAAATAATTTGCCACTGACTTTAAATTTAATGATAAAGACAATTATGGAAAATAATCACAGAGGAAACCCCCAAAGAATATGACAGCTCTTTTAAGAGGTAGGCACCAAAGCATTTCCATGGAGGCTTGAAACAGAGTTGTCTTAGTTACTGAGAGAGCCTATTAAAACTTTCCACTGATGCTCTCTGGACAGGTGCGTGGGATGAGACTCCCACACACTGCATATTGAAAACAATCAGATCATAGGTCTCTGTGGAAGAAACATATTTTCTGCCCTAAGACTATGACAAAATTGTCACTGATGATTTTGTGTTCAAAGAAGCTCTATATCATAAAAGCTCTAATCTGTTACCCCTGACTTTGCAGTTTCATCTATGTGACCATAGACAGGGGAGTCAGAAGTGGGGTCAACATGCTCCAGAGGACAAACACAGGTTCTGAGATGGTGCTGACACATGAGGACCCTTGTTTGTAGGTCTGGTTAATCACATGTGAGTTGTGGGGCTGAGGAGCCAGGGAACATCAATGCTACCTTGCCATACATGTGATGCCTGCCAGCAGTGCTTGTAGAGGTGGGGGGGTTAGTGGGAGCATTAAGATATCCTTAGAACTGTTGCCTCCAGTATAGTAACAGCTGTGACAAATTTCTATTCCTTGAGAATTCATCTTGTGACTGAACACATCAGAGGACAAAGAAATCGAAAACATCCAGCTAAATCAGAGGCCTGGGTATCATGCTTAGAAAATGCTCCCTGTGATATACATCAGTCCCAAAGGACAGTCTGGCAGAGTAGTAAGAAGAAAAAAAAAAATCTCCAAATGTCATCCCCTAAGGCTGAATTTTAAACCCATTAAAGAAAGTAGTCCCCATTACTGCAAATCCCTTAGCGATTCTGATCAAGGTTTTGAAAAACACCTCAATGACTGAAGTGCTTTCCTCAGCATGTAATGTCTAAAAAGCTGTAATTTTGAACATCCATATTACAGCATTCCTGGAAACCTGATGCTTTGTTCTGGAGCTTTGATGATTCTGATCCAAAGACGAAACTTCATTAATCTATAGGAAGCAGTGACTGTCTATGAGATTCTTCAGTTGATTATTCATATTCTCATAGCACACAAACAAACAAAAAAAGAATGCTACTGTACCAGTACTTTTTCTTAGATGTGTATTGTATGTTTTATATGGTCATTATAGTTGTACTGATGAGTTTTAGAGTCTAGTGTGACTCTTAAATGTCAAACTATAGATTTTCCTTCCCTTTAACTGAAATTCAAGCATGTTTTTGACATATATAAAAATATTTTGAATGCATCCATATTGCAATTTAATCTGTTTGATTTCATTTCCTGAGGTTAATTTGATAAGGATAGATTTATAAAAAATGTCAGCTCATGCCAAAAACTCTTCAACACCAGGTATTCCAACAGGAAAAGGTGAAATAAAGCTGAATGAAAAGAAAAATTTACATGTGTATAAAATGAAGTTATGCTCTAATTACTTGATGAATAATGCAATAGATAGTAAGAAATAGGACCTTTAAGCAGTTTGAAAACATGTCTAGATAAAAACATCCTGTCACTGTAAAGAAGATAAATTTTCATAGAGCTTTCTGTGTTTATTATTCTTTAATATTGCCTTGTTTATTTTCTTTGTTATTTTTAGGTTTTGTCTGGTTGGTTGGTTGGCTTTGTTTTTTTTTCTTATGATGATGATGCAAAGTTCATTACTTTTTGCCTGGTGAATAAATTTGATAGGCCAGTCATCTTCTGCAAGTACTCTAATGAGCCACTTTTCATCCTCTTTGCAGGTGGAATCAAGAAGATAAATGTTTTTGAACTGAAAGAAATTGCTTTTTACAAATTTCTTTTTCTCAAGAAAACTAATATTTCTGAATATTGCTCAGACTATCATAGTTAAGAAAATACAAATAAAATTCACCATGGTCAGCTCTTTTGATTCAGATAGATAAATAGATTGTATTTTTTATGTCCCTGATTATGTCTGTGTCCACGTGAATATGTAATAATTACAAATATCTTCTTACCTCAAAGGGCTCATGTAAATAACCTTTATAGAGTACATGATTGGACATGTAGCATTTACATTTCAATCTGTTTCAAGGACAGGAAATGAAAACCAGTTCTGCCAAAAACTGGCCTGCCAGTGTTGTCCAGCTGCCAGGAATTATTTCAAAGCTTTCAGGACAAATTACAAGATGGAAATTGAGCTGTTCCTAAACTATAGATGCTTGGGAAAATGGAGGCACAGAAGGCTCCAACTGCTTGTATACGTTTTTCAGAAACACTTTATAGTGTTCTGAACTTAGAGAGGCCATAGTTCTCAGCTAGCTATGTGAAAGCAAATAGCTGAAGAAAAGGGACATGAGAAAAAGATGTCTCCTGGAAGTAAAGTTTAGGCCAGTGACCCCTGGATGAAAACTGGGATCTCAGCTGCAGGGTCAGGTTATATCCTACTAAAATTTGACTGTCACCTAAGCTTGCAGTCACTGGTTTCAACTTCCAATGAACTTTTAATTAATTGCCTTATCCGCTATACCACAGCTTTAAAAAAAAAAACCACCAACAACAAATGAGGTAACCTGAGAAAAATATAACCAATTCTTTCTGAAGAATCCCCATGGAATGATGGCCAAGTACTTTAAAAAGGATATATGAAGCTTGATGAGCCTCTCTGGTAACCTGAGGAATCTTAATAATCATTTTTATATTTGTAAATTCCAGAGTGTTTCACACAGAACCGAGCTATTGCCCAACTTTTCAGAGGTGATGTTGATTCATTGAAAATGCTAAAAATTTAGGCTGTAGAAGACTTTTTCCATTTTTTTTCAATCTTCTGTGTGGATTACTACCTGTCCTGGTTTTCTGGGACAGGATCACAGGCCAGCCATGGTCTGCAGGCCATTAGCAGTTTGGAGTCAGATGGGGCAGCTGACCCAAGCAGGCTACAGGTGTATCCCATCCCATAAACATCACACTCATTATGTGTATGTATTAAGGTCCTTCAGCTTCTCTTCATCTTTGGAGGGGCTTGCTTACTGTTTTTCCCTCAAGGGCTGCTTTCCTGTTTGTCATGACTGCTGTACATTTGTTGGGCAGAGTATAAGTTTGTTTATTTTATGCTGGTGTTAGTATTAGTTTTACTGTTTCATTAAACTAGTTTTAATTTCAACCTGTGTGTCTTCTCTCTTTTTCCCAATATGCCTTCATGGCTGGGAAAGGGCCATCAGGTGATACAGCAGATGCTATAGTTTAGCTCTGGATACAGGGTAAATGTAGGCACCGCCTTAGAGCAATAATTGTCTTCTATGTGGGAACGTCATCTTTTACAAACTGGTCTTCAGCTGTGGTGTGCATCATGAAGTCTCTGTCCCTGCTTTTTCTGGTTCCAGTGATATTTGCACGTCTTTACCGAGAACGTGTTTCAAAAATAAATCCCCAAATAAGTAGCTAAATGCATTATGCATGCTGTAGAAAGGTTTTTAATCATTGATGTAATGACAGATAACATCTAGAAGGTAATGGAGTCCTCCTATTATGACTAAAGAATTGTTTGTCAGCACATTATTTTCTACTGCATTCTCTCTCACTGCAAATAATTTTCATGAAAAGCCTGCTGTAGGTTCCCTTTTATCATGATAACTGTTTATTTTTAAAATTCATTCTGTAATTCTATGGGAACTGAAGAAAAGAGGAATAGCAGCAGTCAATAATCTGCAAGTGCCTGAACAAGCTTCTATAATTTAAGAATTAAAAAACCATATATATAAAATATATCTATATAAATACATGCTTTACTGCCTATTATGTTAAAAATATAAGCCTTCAAAGACATAATTAGCTGACATGCATGAGGTATTTTAGAATACACTTCCAGAATAGCTGTGGCACTAATTCTTACTAAACTAATAATAATGTAAATCAGAAATAACTCCCGTAGCATCTGGAAAATTATGCCAACATGATAGCACTGTAATTGAAATTGGAATCTGACAAATTCATGAAGTGCAGCTACCACAGAAGTGTTTGCAAAGGCTATAGAAGGCAGAATGAAACTCGTAAAACCCAAATAATTCAGATATGAGTCTAAGTTCTATTTCTAAATCGCCTCACTGTGCCTTGCTTTTACTGTGTATTTTATTGTATATGCTATTGAAAGACTCAGGCAACACAGCAGAAAGATTTAAATTAGGGAGGAATCTAGATTTATTTTTTTTTAGTAAATGTAAAGAGTCGTTCAGTCTTCTGATTAAGTTACAACTGAAAGGAAAAAAAACCCTCTTTAAAGTACAAGTAGTTGAGGATTCAACGTATGGGCGAAGTCAGATTCAAAGTTACGGAACTGGATTTTATGTTTTATGGCCATCTCAAGAATATCTAATCCCTACGTCATGCTGTAGAATAGATAACAAAATCCAGGCAATGTTCTGCAGAGGTTAAGGGTGTAGCTTTATCAGTCTGTCTCTGTGTCCTGTCTACTGAACCCAGAGTACAAAATAGATGTTTGCTCTAGTACACTGTATCAATGAATTTTGTATCACAGAATTAAAAATTTTAGGGTTATCCACTTACTCTCTTCCTGACTTTATATTCAAGTAGTTCCTCTAATTAATTAATATATAACTGTATTCATAACCAAATTGCTTGCAAATGGACTTATACACTTATTTAATATATATAATTGCTTTTAGAGTCAAGGTGTTTGCAAGTGAAAATTACAGCATTGTATCATGTGCTTGAGCATGTTCTTAACGGCTCATATATGTGTGAAGAATTTACTTCAGCTTGTAGTTAGGTATATGTATTAGGATAATTATTCTAACTGAATTGAGAAAAAGCTTTTGCTATTATATTGAAATTGTCACAAGAAAAATATCTTACTAAATACTTTAAATAAAAGAATTATAAATAATAAGTAGATTAGATCCAGGGAGGGGGGAAAAAAGCGCTATATTTCATCAAGCTCGTTTCCCCATTACAGTATTTTGTGCTGACTTTTGCAAAAAAATGATTTAATTATCATATTAAAAATATTGAAAGTATTTGCAGTGGCATAGTGTATTTTTAGGGTATTTTAAAAGGAAGTAGGGGAAGGAAAATATTTGTAGTACATCAGAGAATAGATGCGAGCTCATGGAGGCCAACTGCCAATTGTAAGTAGTCTCTTTTACCTTTTTTACTAACTCTAGAAGCAAAGAACAGAATTGCTTAAATACACCAACTTCCTGGAAATACTTTAACGAATTCCAGTAAGACTGTTAATCAGAAGGAAAAAATATTTCTTGACAAGCTTTTCTTTTTTAAAAATAAAAGAATAAACTAAACAACAGCAACAACAAAAAGGTGCTTTTATAGCTCTTTTAGCCACACCTCATGTCTTGTTCAAAAATGTTCCGTGATACTCTGAAGTCTTTTATTAAATCATAAAGAAACTTCAAGAGGATTATCAGTGTGTTATTCAACATTGCACCAATATTTCATTATGTATAACCATAAATTGTCCCAACTTCTTACTGCTAATGACAACTTTTTAACTAGTGGAACTTCTTGCTATTCTGCCAGTACTCTTGTGATGGAATGGGCCAGATGACTCTCCGCTGTTTTGTATCATCAGCAAATTTGTTGAGGGTATCCCATCTCAGGTCATCAATGAACATGTTGAACAAGACTGGACGCAGTTTTGACCCCTGAGCAACGCTGCTAGCTACAGACCTCTAACTAGACTCTGTGGTGCTGATCACAGCCCACTGAGATCTGTCATTCAGCTAGTTCTGAATGAAGATGATCTGCAGAACTAAAGTGCAGCCTCACCTCACGTCACCACTCTGGGAAGGTGATGGAGCAAATCCTCCTGGAAAGCATTTCTAGCTGACTGGTAATAGTCAACATGGCTTTATTAAAGAGAGATTATTTATGTCGGACTAAGCTGAAAACCTTCTGCAATGTGGCAAGTAGCTCAGTGTATGAACGGTGATATTTTTTTACGTCTACTCCAGAAAAACATTTGAGAGTGTCTCTCCTAAAATCCTTTTAGATAATTTGACAAAGTACAGGTTAGGTAAGTGAACAGTGAATGGATTAAAAACTGGCTGAATAATCAGGCCCAGAGGGTTTTAATAAGTGGTATACGGTCCATTTGGGAGCCAGTCACTATCAGTATATCTTTGGAATCCACTATCTTAATTAATACTGTGTTCATTACTGACCTGGACGCTGGACAGAGTGCATCCTCAGCAGATTTGCAGATGATACAAAACAGGGAGAAGTCACTGATGCAACAGAAGATTGTGCTGCCACCCAGAATAATCTGCACAGGCTGGAGAAATTGGCTGAGACAATTCTCACACAGTTTAACACAAAGAAATGCAAAGTCCTTCCCTAGGGAGAAATAAGCTTGTACATTAGTATGTGCTGGGGCCTGACTGTCTAGAAAACATCTTTGCTGAGAAGGACCTGGGGATCCTGGTGGACACAATGACTACAAGCCAGCAATGTGCCTCATGTCCAAAAATGGCCAACAGTATCCTGAGATGCATTAGGAAGAGCATTGCCAGCAGGTCAAGTGATCCTTCCTCTCTGCTCAGCACTGGTGAGGCTGTGTCTGGAGTGCCGGGTCCAGATCTGTTTTCTCCAGTGCGGGAAAGATATGGATTTACTGCAGTGACTCCAGAGCAGAGCCACAAACATGATTAAGGTACTTGAGCATCTTTAATATGAGGAGAAGCTGGGAGAGTTGGGATGGTTTGGCCTTGAGCAGAGGAGTCTCAGGGGGATCTCATTTATATATAAATATATTACAGGAGGGTATGAAAAGCAGGGAGCCAGGCTTTTCTCAGTAGTGACTGGGAGTAGGATGAGAGGCAATGGGAAGAAATTAAAACACCGAAAAACTCATTTAAACTCAAGAAAACGCTATTTTATTGTGTGGGTGGTAAAACACTGGTATGTTATGCAGAGAGGTTCTGGAGTCTTCATCCTTGGAGACTGACTGAACATCATCCTTGCCAACCTGCCAACCTGCTCTAGGTGACCCGGCTTGAGCAGGGATTTGGACTAGATCTCAATAGGTCCCTTTCAACTTAATGTCCATTTTTAGCATTACCACAGAAGTACTAACAGAGAAAGACAAGCCTAGTATGATAGGAGAGGTCTTGAAGTGAAGACACAGGTTGCACTGGAGATCAGTTAGGAAGAATATATTGCCAAACTTTGTTGATACACAGTGGACAAAAATGTAACCAAAAATATCCTAGACCAGACTCTAAAAAGGATTTTTTTCATTTTCTTCAACAAAGATAATCATAATGACAAAAAAAAAAAAAAAAACAAACAAAAAAACCCCCCCACAACTGAAGAAGGAATCATTTTGGTTTTAAAACAATAATTTATAAGCCTTTTTACAACAAGTGTAGTGTATGTGAAAACTGGATTTTTTTTAAAGACAAGAGAATAACATATATTTAAACTACAGTAGCCATACTGAGTTAGATTTGAGGCTTGATTAGTCTGTTAGCACTTACTTGAGGAAAAATAGACAAGATTCTTCTAATTTTTATTATTTAAAAGACATTTTAAACCTTGGAGAAGAAGATTTTGTGTATGTCTGATAACTGTTCTAATTTTGTATATTCTTGTTACCTGAATGGCAATCTATTTTGATGCTGGCTAAAATTTTGAATTCATTTATGTTTCTGTGTTCAATTTGATCTGAATTCTAACCACAGAATGGCAATAGCATTGATGAGTTTAATACAGTCAAAGAGTTCCTTGTTCATGGGTAATGAAATGGGCAATAGAAAAAGGAAAATAGTTATTTTATGTCTTTTGCCAGATGAAAACGTCCAGGTAATGAGTGGTATCACAGAAGTACTTGTACAATGTGACAGCTGAGATCTATTTAGTAAAAAATTAGTATGAATTCTCATGCTATCTGTCTGGAAAATCAAAACATAAATGAGGCTTCAGTGACATAAACTGAAGCATACTGAACAGTCTTAAATATAAACTTATTCTTAATTTCTTCTGAAGTAGTTCAACAGATGGTAGGAATATTTTCTGTAAGATCTACAAAAGATGGTGTCAAATAGAACGTATCCTTCAAAATGGTGTTTTATCTGAACTCCTTGTGACTTCTCATGAAAACATAGGTTTCACAGTATAATTAGTTTGACAATATATTTAGCAGGATATGGCTTTGAGACAATAGAAACTGCCTCTTAGACATACTGGTTGCAGTAAATATATGAGCTTGACAATATAAGTTTAAAAGTATATTTTGCTTTAAACAATTATACTTCTTCTCCTCAACTGATTCATTTGTCTGATGAAAGCTCTTCATTTCTTTTCACAGTTTTACTGTTACCAGGTCTTTCAGCAGAAGAATCTAGGCCTAAGTTCTTGTTCATGCACTTGTGATTTAGGTACTTTGCTAGTGGCCAGTGCAGGATTCCAAACAAGCATCTACTTGTACTTCTTTAGGTCGGGTCATTCTCACAGCATTCCAATAACTGCTTCCAAACCTGAAAATTTTATCTATGTATTTTTTTAATATGATTAAAAACGTGTTTACATTTGGAAAGTCTATGGAGAACAAGAAGGTGTTTTCCTTTTCCCATGACATTTCTCTCAGCATTTAATTGACCAGTTTGTTGTCATTTCATTTTGAAGCAGGATTTACAACTGTATACAAGTCTGCACTTGAGACCACACAGTATTGTATTTTGAATTCCCACAACATGTGTAAAAGAACATTTAGGTCTATTTTGACTTTTTTTCTTTTTCTTTATGTCAGATGAGGTTAAACTGTGCATAAGCATATAATTTTGTACATTTTTCTCTTGTGGTAATTATTTATTGAGCTCCTATATGCATTAAAATGAATGGCAAAGCAATATAATTATTGCAGTGATCAACCATAAAGACTGCAGGAGAGAAATAATACCTTATTTCAAATGTGTGTACATACATTTTTGCATCTGTGCTTATTTCTCCAGCAATTTCAAATGTGAACAAAACCACATTTCTTTAATGAGTATACATACTGAGCTTCAGTGGCAGATACACTGGGAGATAATTACATAGTAGTTGAAGAAGCTGAAATTGCAACAGTTGACCATATTTCATTGCTTATATTTCCACTACTGTATTGTATATAGCTAAAGGCAAATAGATCATGACAGAGGTGTACAGCTAGAATGGTTTTACTGCTACTAGGAGCACAGTCAATGAATATTCTTTCCTTCCAAAGGACATAGTGCCCAGAAAAGTTTTTGGATTGACAGCCTGGAAGATTGAAATTCTCAATTTATGCACAGAAGTACCATGCAGCTGAGATAATAATCCTTCCATACACCTCAGCCCTGACCAGAAGTGACCAGACAGAGGTTGGGGTTTCATTTCCATTCAATCCTTGGCCTTTGTGCTGACTTTGCCAATGAAGAGAGTGATTAGTGCCAGCTGAAGGGTGGCTTTTGTGACGGAGATGTCTGCCTGCTGTTATCAGTATTGACACCAGACAGAAAATAAATCACATTTCCAGACCTCTAAAGAGACAGAGCAATAGCAAGAACTACAGTCAGCATAAACACAACGATAAATTTCTTTTTTTTCCACTTATAACCTGAAAGCTCATAAGCTTTCTGGTTGTCTGTGCAAACACAACATACTGAGCTAAATGCACATTACAATAAATTGTATTTAAACATCACCTTTCTTTTTGCTTAGTCCAAAATCCTCTGAGAAATTTTGCCTGTGCTAATGGAAGTTCAGGAATCACTTCCATAGCATAAACACAAGGAAAAGGAAAGAAGCCTTGTTTCCTTCGTGTCTTCTTTACTAAATCTAACTGAAGTTCTTGTAGTCAACTTATGTAAAAATATCATGAGTATCCTTTTGAATCACCCAAGATGTTTGGCCTGACTTGGGTACAGAACACCAATTTCTGTATTTTTCTTTAGAAATAGTAAATATGGGTTAGTTATGGGCAGTTCTGCGTGAGTACTCTCTACAACTACACATCTCTACAATTACCTGAAAAGAGGTTGTAGAGAGGTGGTTGCTGGTCTCTTCTCCCAAGTAACGAGGGATAAAACAAGAAAATGACCTGGGAAATTTTCTCTCAAAGATTCAAGCAGGGGACCTATATGGGACAAAAGGAATGCAATGAATATTTAAAAGATTTATTTGAAAGATGGTTATATATATAATATGTTATTCATATTATTCATTGCATTCCATTTGGTGAGATCTCCTTAAATGCAAGAAAGAGAAAACAGAAGTAAACCTCATAAACTGGACTAGATGTTTTACAGAAAAAACCCAAAACCCCAAAACATTATTTTAATTTTCATTAGAGATATCCTATGTAAGGTGAGATCAAATGTATGTGTAGCCCAGTAATCTGACAGTGGACAGGAACACATACCCAGAGAAAGAGAAAAATCAAATGTGTGCAGTTCCCCAGGATATCTGACAGCAAATATGCAGGTTCTGAACTTCTAGAGCTAGATAGAGTAATTTTGTATTTTTTAGGCCGGGGTGGATTTTTATTTCATGTATTTGTTGGTTTTGATGCCTCTAACTCATGTGACAGGAAAGATGAGGAAGAATTATTACTTATTTACCTTCTCCATGCCTACAGTTTTACAGACCTATATCATACCCCTATCAACACTTGTCTTCTGTAAAGAAGAATCTTCACTTTAGTTGTTTCTTCTGTGGAAACTCTTGATGCTGTTTGTTTCTGTGCTTTTCACAGCCGCTCTGTATCTCTTTTGAGGGAGAAACAACATCGCTCTATAGACAATCCTGTTGAGACCAGAGTTGCACAAAGTGTTGAAGGACTGTCTGTGCTGTTAACTGGCACAAAGAAGTAAAGATGTCTTCAGATTTGTTCTCGCTTCCTTTCCTAGAAATTCATAACGCTGCTTGTATCTTGGATTGCTCTGGAGCAGTAAGCCATCATTTTCACAGAAATATCAGTTATAACCCTATCACTAGGTAGGAACAGGCAGTTTATAGTCATCCATGTTTTATGTAAATTAGAAGTTTTTTCCCCTGAAGTGCATCATCGCCACTGATTTACAATTGCCTTTTTTACCACTCAGTCAATTAGTTGGCTGTTAAAATGATTATTTTTTTTCTTTTTTTTTCTGATGGAAAAGTTGTAGCTCATCTTTTGTAGTTTAGTTAAAAGAAAAAAATACTAAAACAAGAAAGCCCATTATTGTGAAAGACTACGCTATCATCTGAGCAAGGAAGGAGAGGTTGGTGAAGTTGACTTCACTCTGGGGATCTGTGTGTGCAGTTTCAGTCTGCCAAAGAATGAGTGAAGTGTGCTGTCATGAGAAAGCCATAAAGCTTAATTGAAATAACTTATAGTTTAATTAAAAGAATCATATACCACTATGACTACCTTAGCAAGGTAGCCCTTTGCTTATATAAAAGGATAGCAAAGCCGGCACCATCATCACCAGATACTACCAGCATAGATATATGCCGACACCTTGGTGGACTCTTACACGCTCCCACCATAGTCAAACACAAAAATAAAACCTTGTGATGTTATTCAAGGGATTAAGTGGGTAGATATTTGATGAGGCTGCATAGCCAGAGCTAGAATAGAAATAAGAGCTGATCCAGAGAAGAAAGAAAGGAGGCAGACAGTCCATCGATACAGGGAAACCTGTTCCTAATGTAACACCTCAAGATACATATATTCCTCCAACTTCTCTCCTTTCAGTTGAATGACTTCAGGAGTTTTAAAGAAATAAATGAGATATGAAAGAAATCAGACCACTCAGCTCTCACTTAGCAGGATGCAGTTATGGATCTAAGTAATCAATCAGTGCAGCATTCTGCCCCTAACAAAAGCTTGAACCCCCAAAGTTAGAGCTCCTTTAAACGTAGTTATTAATAGCAACAGTAACTGAAGTGACTTACTGCTGAGGCAAGCTAGCTGAACAAGTTTGCAGCTCAGAAAATGACAGCCACTCAGTGCCTACAATTGCCTTAGGAAGTTCACTGACAGAGTCCGTGGAAATGTTCATTAACTCAGACATATGTTCATTAGGTCAGTTCAGTCTCTCCAGACATTCTTGATTACTCTTTTCCCCATAGCAGACTTACAAAACCAGGGAGGGAAAGGGATACATCAGATGTAGGGAAATATTCTCTGGCCCATTAAATCTCTCATAAAATATGTCAAAACAGGCACTTCAATTAACAGGGGAGCCTGTTGACAGTAAGAAATGTTTCTTCTTCACAAGCTAATATCAGGTTTGCCAAGTGGCTTATTCTGTATGCTGTGGTGCTCACCCTGAGAAAGTGTCAGGGCTTTGGACCTCTACCTAACTCACCCCTCCAAAATGCTCTGTATTTATTTTTAGTTAGCTGCAATTACACTCAAGCTATGAAGTAGCAGAAAGTGTTGAACCATGCAAAATTATTTAGAAGCTGATACTTGAGAAGATATTAAGGAACTTTAGAGGAACCCAGCAAAGTGACAAAGATATATTGCTTTAATTTAAAACTAACCATAATCTTCGTGAACTGGAGGTATATTTTATGAGCAACCAGGTCTCTTTAACTCGGTCTGTTTTAAACTACTTCTGAATGTTTTTGATAGACCTCATTACAACAGACATAGCCTTTGTTGTTTGTTGTATTTTTTTTTCTTTAGGATAGAAGAAAGAGAGTAGATGGCTGGGTGAAATGTCACATTGATAGCAACAGAAACAAAAGAATGATAAAATGATAACCCAGATCAACTTCTTGGTTTTCATAATTTTGATACACAGCATTGCAATTTTCATATTTAAATGTACATACTGAAATTCAGTGAGCCAAATTTCTAGGAAAAGTGAAAATCTCATACAAACATATTTCATTTTGATAAATGAGCCTTTTCTTCCAGAATTAAAAATTAGTCAGAAATGTTCTGGTTATTACAAAACAAAATTTGTTCCTATGCCCTATACAAAGTTAATTAATAATTTCAGTCCTTCTTTTAAACTATGTGTTCACATGACTGGAGACTGCGAGCTTCAGGTCAATTATTTACTCTCCTTTCCTAAAACAATTTTATCATAGTTTTGTTGTCTGTGTACTAATAGTTTTTCTTCAATGCTTACCTTTTCTCTAGGCTTTTCTTTGAGGAAGGGGAAGAATATATTATACAAACACAATGCTCTCTGAAGATCTTTGGTAGTTAAGAGGTACTTCAGTGTTTAGAATTTACCAGGACACTGAAAACAGGACAAGAAAAAAAAATCTCTAGGACTTCCCTAATAGAATATGTAATACTTATTGTAAAATTTCAGAAAATAAAAATTCACAACTATATAGTCCAGTTAATGCTATATCATCAGATTATCTGAAGGGCTGTATAGCAACCCAGATTTTTATTTCATGAAGGATTCTGTTTTTACTGTTACAGTGAATGTGACAAGCAAGAACTCTGACGTGACATACAGTAAGATGGTCTGATAGTTTTGTTCAAATGGTGGCTCTTGGCAGCAAAAAGACATCTATTGCTTCATTGTTTGATATTCAAATTAATATTTTGCCACACTAAGCTATCATTAATTATATTATTAAACGTACTGCTCATTAATTCATGGAAAGTACTCTACATTCTAATACATGGAATTTAAAATCTATAACTTATTCAAAATATGATTTCCAAATATAAAAATATACCTCTCATAGCATCCTACAGATATTTGAGGATTCTGAAATGTCAGAGAAAAAAGTCCTTCACAGGTGATATTTGTGCTGCCTGCTTCTTGGCCACTTCTACAAAAGGATCCTGGTGAGGGTCATCACTTTTTAATACATTTCTATCGTTACCTTTTACTAATTCATTTGAGAGAATGAGGTCAGGGAGTGAGGACATTGGCTGGAGACAATCCTCTGAAGGGAGGACAACGAGAAGCAGCTGTAGGGACAGAGGACAGAAACTTAACTTAGGGTCAGTCAGGAAACAATTATGCCCACATTGAGTCCAAGAAATTTTGCTTCCTCCTAGTGGAGTCTGCTGCTTGTGTGAACTCTGTGTTGGATTGTTACTGCTACCATAACTTTCCAGGTAGTCCCATGTAGTGATGGCAAAGGAAGGGACTAAGTGTGTGTGTGTGTGTGTGTGTATATATGTATATAATTGTTATCTTAATTTAAAAAAAAAGTACACAAAAAAACTACTCAAACCTAAATTCTACTTTCACTATCCTCTTTAAAAAACCAAAACAAACAAAAAACCCCCCACAAAAAACAAAACCAAAACCAACCAAACAAGAAAAGCTTAAAGTTTGTAGTATCATGAACTACAATTGATAGTAAATTCTGTATTTTGATTTGTTTACTTCTGAGATGCTTAATTCTATTCTTTACAACATTGCTTAGGTAAAATCATCCAGTCATCTGAACAACTCAGTGAAATACTTTTCCACTAACTGATTCTTGAGGAAGTTTTTAAAAAGCAAACTCAGTTTGACAGCTGTGAAAACTTCAGTCATGTAAGTCTGCATAATTCAATGCCCACACGTTTGCAAAAACTCCTAGTGAAAGGCAATAAAGTAGGAGCTCTATTTCTGAAGTAAATGAATACTTTATAAAATACAGAGAATTTTAAACTTTTAAACTTTAAATTTAATACAGAGAATGACTTTAATTTGTTACATTTGCTGGAAAGATGAATGGAATACTACACTATTTGGAAAACAGTAATTATAGGTATGTATAGGTAGTATGGCTTTTCTATTTTGTGATCTTTTCTGAACTAACAGATGCCCAGTCCATGGTAAATGCTGGGAATTTTCCATCCTTGGCGATGGAACTAGTTCTTCTAGTTTGAGCAGTGACTTCCAGACAATGTCCTGGAGCTTCTTCCAACCTAAATTGTTCTATAAATATTTAATTTATGACAATGTTATCACAATGTTAAATACATTGTGATAAGCACATTTATACTTTTCTTAATTTCCTATTTGTTTTTTTTTTTTTTTTTATATTGACTACTTAGGTCAGGAACTTCCTCTAGAGCCTAAGCAGCCATCACTGAGTAATAGAGATGATCTGTAGAGATTATTTCTATCTTCTAACCCTACTCTCTCATGTACCAGACTACTCAATGTTTGGGTATGGATGCAATGGATGTAATCTGGAACATAGGAGGTTCCACAAAAACATTAGGAAAAACTTTTTCACTGTGAGTGTGATGGAGCAGTGGAATAGGCTGCCTAGAGAAGTTGTGGAGTCTCCTTCTCTGGAGACTTTCAAAACCTGCCTGGGCACGTTCCTGTATGACCTACTCTAGGTGAACCTGCTCTGTCAGGGGGGTTGGATTAAATGATCTTTCGAGGTCCCTTCCAACCCCTAACATTCTGTGATTCTGTGAAACTGGGTGACCAATTTATGGGGGTGGTGGTATGTGTTGCTGAACCACCAGAGGTGGACTGCATTATAACACTACTGTCCTTAACTGGCTTTCATAGGATGTTATTTAACCTCTCAGTACCTTGAGTTCTACACTGATAAATTAAGAATAGTGCCATTTTATGGGTATAATGCAAAGCTTAACGAAGAGTTGCAAAGGTTTTTTGTGGGTCCTCAGAGAAGAGCTCTAACTGTGCAAAACATCAGATGCTGAAATTGTAAATCATTTAATGACAGACCCATGGACTCCTGAGATCTTCCATGAGGGGATTAAAAGAAATGCTATGAAAAATGTAAAGAGAACACTACTGATAATAAAAGAAATAACAATATACCAAGGTGTCAGTTTTGACCACATATTCCTGCTGATGACTTTTAAAGAAAACAGAATTTCAGTTCCTTGGTATTGCTTAAAAAATAAAGTGTTTAAATTCAAAATCTTAAAAAGTATATTCTGAACCCGTGCTGAACTTTGGTTACAATTGGAACTACATGCATGGGTAAGCCATCCACAAAATTAAAAAATTGAAATAATTGTGAACTGTAGTTCTATATATTCCTGGTATCACTGATTTAAGGGACTTTATCACAGCTGCCCATTAGCCAACTTTAGAACTTTTGAAAAGCTGAAGTTGACTTCATCACTTCGTGCATATAAAAGCAATAGTTCCAGATGCCTATGGGGCACATATTTATGAGTTGTTCAAAAGCCGTCTAAAAACATGGGCTAGGTTCCCAGTCACAGTTCTGCTGAAGTCAGTGAAGGTGATCTCTTCCCACTTGTACTTGTAATAACTGTAAGTGTCACAGCTGTGGTTAATGCTTTCAAATACTTTATTTACAGCATTCTGTATTTAATAATAATAATAAACTTTCTTTGGCTTGGTAATTCAGAATGCTTTGTTTATGTGTTAATTGGTAAAAATCTGGAACTGCTAACATTTAAAGGTTTGTCCTTTGACTACATCAAATATAAGCTACCATGTTTTTCTAGGCTGATCAGCCAGTTATGCAAATGTATATATGTTAACATCTTTCTATTTTGCAGTAAATATTTGTGTATTGAGTTTTGTTAAAATATCCTAACTTTTCCCATCTAATTTTGTTAAGAATATGAAATCTCCATATTAAGTAGGCTAGTTCTAAATTACTCAGTAAAACTGGTTCTAAGGGAGGAAAATAAAGTAGGCTGTATTTCATAGATCTCTAATCAGACAATATTATAGACACAGAGGAAAGTTTTTCTGTAAGGATATAGGTGTATGAACTATTTTTTATGAAGTTTCACAGTGGAGAAAGAAGTACTAGAAAACAGAGGTGAAAACAACTAAACCGAACCAAGCCAAACACATATTAAAGAATACATTGTCTGTATTTCAATTTGCAAAGTGTTCAACAGTTATTCCATTATAGCTACCTAACAATCAGTCAACATGGTGAAGGAGAACAGCATTTCATGTGACAATAATAAAAAGGTTATACAAACTTCAAAGAAAATCTGAGAATTTAAAAGAGATTATTTTGTTCCTTGTCCATCTTAAAAATAGCAATCATGACTTACACTGCAGCTGCTCTTCAGCTGTATTTAGTACATTTGGAAAAATTATTAATAAAACATGTGAAGCTAATAGGCAGATTAAAAGGATACATTACAAGCCAACTGTTTCTTGATAACTAATACATTTTTAATTACATCTTTCTGAAATGTAGGAAATTCCCCCCCCACTCACACATTTTTTGTCTGATAATGTGTAAATTAATGAACTTAAAAAAATTAAGACATAGATTCATGAAAATATAATTTATCTTCCTGAGCTTAAAAATACCACACTACTGTTTTGCTTTGGACCGTGTTTATCTACATATACAAGCTTGTGATATAGAACTTTCTTTGGCTGTTATCTAAAATTAGCCTGAGTCATTAGCAATTAGACATTGCCTGAGATATGCATTTTATTATTTAAAGAATAATGCAGTTCGAATTTAAATACTTTCTGTCAAAGTAACCTCTTTATCCAATATCTATATTAAACTTACAAAATGTCTCTATCATTGCATTCTGGTTTTGGCAATTCTCACATATATTTTGGGGATGTGTAGTGATTACACTTTGGATAAATAAACTGTCATTACAGTTAACAAAAAAAATATTAGAATATTTAAAATTCCTGTTTTAATACATCTCATTCCTTACTTTGTTGTAGAATTATAAATTCTCAAAAGAACCTTCCTTCCTTCCTTCCTTCCTTCCTTCCTTCCTTCCTTCCTTCCTTCCTTCCTTCCTTCCTTCCTTCCTTCCT